>VWZV01010739.1:23410-64334 GCA_013397155.1 Irena cyanogastra | reverse complement strand
CACTGAAATATGAATTTGAAAACTCCAATAGGATTAAATTATTTAAATGACACAACAAGATTACAGAAATTCAGCCAACTTTCTAAAATCTAGAAATTTACTTTCTAAATGCTTAAAATATTGTAAAAGCACAAACTAACAATGCAAAGAAAGCAAAAATAAGCAGTCAGACATACCTCAAGGTTAGGTCAGCTAAAATATTTTGTCAAAGTATTACAAGTCTAATTAACAGTTTTAGCTGAAAAAGTAATGAAGTAAGGTTTCAATTGATATTTTTTTCCAAGACATCTTTTAGGTCTTTTAACACCTTTTGTGTCTACTAAATAAATTCAATTTTAAAATTAAATTTTCACCATGATTGTTAAAGAAGCTAATCAAAACAAAGCATTATTAAACATACAGAAAATAATGTGTTTTCATTGCAAAGGAAAAAAAAGAGACAAAATGGTTAAATAACTTACATCATGTTGCACAGCTGGGGGTCTGAGCAGGAGGAGGATTTGTTTCACACTTCTTGTTTCAAAATCTCTATGTATTCTTTCAGGCTCCTTTTCCTGAAAGAAAAGTTAAGCACAGGTTAAAAAGGGACCACTAGACACAGACACTAAAATCAGACATAAAATTTTCTGTTTCCTAAAAACAGATGTAGCTTTCTGCATTAGAGAAAGTAATCTTTAATGTGATGATGATAGATTTTTCTATCCGTCATACTTAATGATGCCTTTTCAAGTGGGCTGAGGTAATTATCAGAAGTAATAGCAAACTGAAACAACCCAAATTACCAGCATCTCCATATATCTGTCATACAAGTTTTCAATCACTGCAGTTCCAATTTTTATTTTTCTATCGTAATTACTGTTTGTTAAAGCAACTACTTTAAGACATGCAATAAATCTGCACTAATCTTAGCAGTTTTACAGTAGTAATTCATGTTTAACCACCTGCTTGTCTATATATTTGCTGTTTATACTTTTCCTGCAAGAGAATATTTTTTGGATTGCAGAGTTAAAAAGGCACAGCATACTTTGCCCCTTTGCAACAAAGGAATGAAGTTGATTTTGTGGTCGTTACATCATACAAGGAAGCATGGACATACAATGACCTTACCTTTCTCCCAGTAGAGTAAGCCTTATAAAATCAGTTTTGTTTGAAAGACAATCTTAGCAGAGTCTCAAACTCTTCATCAAAGGTATATGCCATTTAGAACTTCTAAAATTTCATCACCCTTCCAGATGCAAGTGGAGAAATATAATCTACACAGAGTCTGTAAAATGTGACAGATCAAGTGATTGTCTCTGATTGATAAAATCAATCATTTCAGAGAACATGAAAAACTCAATATTAGCAACTGATTAAAATGAACTATCTAAGACTTCGTGTAGACTTCATTTCTCTATTTGTATTGAGAAGGCTGTTAAATTTTTACAAATTTTAAAGGGCATATTCCATGCCTGAGGAGTTTGAGACTCTTCTAGAGTTGTTTATAAAACAAAATATTGTTTATACAATGAACATATTTCAACACAGTGCAACAAACTTTTTACATTTTCATATTAAGAGAAAGTTTAAACAATATTACACATCTTGTATCTTTTTTCACTTTCAGAATTAAATAACAATGAACTCCATGCCAGGAATTTAACACTTATAGCAACTTCAGTGCTGTTAACTTAAAAACAAAATAGGTTATATTGAGATTATTAATTATCCAGTAGTCGATGTCTGGAAAGTCCAGGAATATAGTGTTCAATGATCTGAAATTATTAAAGACCTCTTAATGAAAAATAAAAGCCTGAATGACTAAAAACGAATTACTAAAAATGAATGACTAAAAAAAAAACCCCAAAACAACCAACCCACAAACCATTTTTTCTATTTTGTTGACGGTGTATCAACTGATTTTTTGCAATCTTGATGTTCTTACTTTATGTAAAATAGGGACAAAACCAGAAAGACTTGACTTAATATATCTTCCAACAATGTATTTGTTTCCTATGGATTCTCTATGCATTCCTATGAATGTTATTAGATAGAGAAGTTATCCCTTCCTAAGCAGAGGGATAAATATATGTACAACTGGTCAGTAGCCACTTCATCTGTAAGACGCTGGGTGTGCCTAAAGGCAAGACACACAGTGATAAAGCATATGACTTAGTAAGAAATAAAGGATTCTTAACACAAGGAAAAAAAATTGAATTTTAGTGATAGGTAAGAAACTCTCATTATTTGCACAAGTTAATCACAAGAACTATCACATTATTTTTAAGTTTGCTTTGCCTAGGCTGTTCTATTTCAATCTCCAGAACAATACAAATCTGTCTCTTATGTTCCTTTCTGTTATCACACCTCAGTTATTGTTGCCTACTCCTTTCACTCCGACTAGCAAGCTACATTATTCCAACTTCTGTCACTACTGCCACCCCCTCAAACCAAGTGACTCTCTATCATCCACTGTATTCCTTGTTTCTTGTCCCTTGAATGGCTCTCAACCCTATGCTCTTCATTCACTCCATTCTTAAACTCATCATCTCAGTTGCATGGAACCTGTTTTTCAAACAGAAACCCTATACTGATAATGGAAAGTGGCTTAACTTTTACTTTTTTAATATGAAGCAGCATAACCTCCTGCCTTGTATATTACCTTTCATATATGCAATACATATACTATACTCTTGCAGTACAGGTTTTATATTATTTCTTCATATTATTCATAATTTCATATTATTAATATTATTTCTTCTTTATTTAACAGTCAGAAGAGGTTCAGTTTTCAGCAGACCTGAATTTTGCAAAGGTTTGTAGCAAAGTCCAACTCAACAAAACTGCATTTCCAGAAGAGGTGCCTTCCCTTTCATGAGGATCATTTTACTGGAGTTAGCGCTCATTATCTTGGAGAAACACCAACAGAAAAACCCAAACAAGGAAAAAATGAACAAGCTGCTCTTTAGATCTCTCTGTGAAAGGTACAAAAAAATCATATTTGTCATCTCTGGATCGCACAAAAAAGTATTTAATAATTTATCATATCAGCTGCCTAGAACATACCTTGGGACTTCTATTCCCTGGGGAAAGAAAATTTCGATTCAATCTGCTTCAAGACTGATCACATTAGTTAAGCCATGTCATTATAATGGCTAACAGCCAAATTTCTGTCCCATTACACTTGGAAGCCTAATGATGATTGATCTGCTGTGTAATTCGCCCACAAACTATTTATCTATTGTGATAATTATAAATGCAAATAATATTATCTGCAAAGACAGAGATGCATAGTTTTTCTCGCTACTGTCTCAAAGATTGGAGAAGATAACTCAATGGCCAACAAATAATGAAAGATTGTATGATTACATGTGCAAAACTTTTGATAACTCTGCCCGGTGCAGAAAACTTCTGATGCATATTTCAAACGGCAGACTAACAGAGACGAGGAAGAGGTGCAGCTGTTTTTTTCACAAACGAATCTATAATTAAATGCAATTGAGGATTTAAACTAGCATGAATTATTTCTAATATTAGCAGCCACAGCCTTAGCCCAATTGATGTCTGAAGAGCAACTGGCATTATCTACAGATCACTATTGATGTGATTAACATATCAATAACTAGTACTAATATTGCTGGAGAGGATTAGTCAAATGATACAATTGTTTCATGTTCCCTTTTTGGTTATGCTGTTACATCAAATAGACCTAAATAAAGTGAAAAGAAAAAGATGAATTTAGGATAAAAGCTATGGTTATAGAAAGTTAACCTCATGTGTAATATAAAAAGTGCATCATATATACCAAAATCACTGATTTTACATACACCTCTTCAGCTTTCAATGTCTACAAAATAACTCTTCCTGAGTAGATCCAGTTCATCATATCAATCATACTTCAAAAATGCTCCTCAGCATTAAGAGGAAGCTGCCTAGGACATAGTCCATTCACAACCTCATGTGTAATATAAAAAGTGCATCATATATACCAAAATCACTGATTTTACATACACCTCTTCAGCTTTCAATGTCTACAAAATAACTCTTCCTGAGTAGATCCAGTTCATCATATCAATCATACTTCAAAAATGCTCCTCAGCATTAAGAGGAAGCTGCCTAGGACATAGTCCATTCACAACCTCATGTGTAATATAAAAAGTGCATCATATATACCAAAATCACTGATTTTACATACACCTCTTCAGCTTTCAATGTCTACAAAATAACTCTTCCTGAGTAGATCCAGTTCATCATATCAATCATACTTCAAAAATGCTCCTCAGCATTAAGAGGAAGCTGCCTAGGACATAGTCTCTTCAAAATCAAGACCAAATACTTCATGGATTGAGATTTGTCATCATTATGCTATCCAATTTGTTTTTGACTCCAGAATTGGAAATATTTCTTCAGATTCCAAGAACAAATTCTGACTCATCACATATGGGGGACAGTCTGAGGTACAGCAGCAAAACTTCTCTTACCAGCATATACTTTATTTATTCACCTAGACCTGGCTACTAATGCTCTTTTACCAGCTAGGAAAAAGTCAGTCTTAATCCTGACCACAATTTGCACTTTAACTCACCTTATGGGCAACCAAGTGTTCTGTAAATAAAACATTACTCAAAGCCATTTAGACTTGACCATTATAATATAAAATCACCATCTACTTTGTTCATGCAAATAAGGAGTAAAGGAAGTCAATGGAAAGTCATTTGTATTGACTTGTATTTCTGTATCCAATTATTTATTTAATCATTCTAGGACTGCATGGCTGTGTTTGCCTGATAGGAATATTAATTCCAGTGATTGGGGGAAGACTATGCATGGAGGGCATTAAATACATTTTGCTTAGTGTTTAGCACATACTACTTCTGCTTTTCATGTTCCTCAGAGGCTAACTTAGTAATCTTACAGGTATAGGATTTCTTATTAATTTAGAAAATAATCACTTTTTATGGCTGTGCCTGCATCAAGTTTTCCCTTGATTTAAAAATCATGCACCTCACTTCAGGAAGAAGTAATTAACAGACAGTTCATCATCTCTTAGAGCAGGTTATTCTCCTCATACACAGTTAAATTACACAGTACCAGGTCATTCTTGTACCAGCGTAATAACTTAAAATATTTAAAAGACAGCAGAAGCCATTATTTCTTTCCCAACATCAATACAGTATTATTAAAAAAAAACCCTCAACAAGTTTGAAAATAAGCAGATTCTTATGCCAGTTCAAAATTAATTTTCCTTTCCCAATATTATTGTTCTTTCCTCTTTTGACAGTCACTACTGTTAAAGTGAAGATAAAGATTTTCTCTCAGGGCCAAGAAAAGTAATTGCAAGTTGCATGTCACTCCCATTTTCATTTTTTAAAATGTATCTTACTAAATACGTCTTACGCAGTAGGCAAAAAACATTAAGTAAGTGTGGTGGTGCATTCCTCCTGACTGCACTGTGATCTCAGAAACGCTCATTAGGCCTCAGCCTTGACAAACAGCACCTGGACTAAGCTCTTGAGCCTATTTGAAATACTGTCTGCTCCCAAGAACTTGCGCTGTGTAGCACAAACCACTTGGGAAACTTATTTTTCTTGTCTGAATGACAACTTCAGTGGAACAACATTTTTGTTACTGAATTTACTACTTGAATTGTGGCCAAGATTGAAGATTATTATGACTTAAGTCAATTCTCTTGTGACGCTAGAAACAGTGGTCCCAAGCAGACCTATCCTTTCAGAAGGAATTTCTTCTCAGAACAGATCATTAGATTGGAATTCATTGGAATGAACTGTCCAGGGAGTTTTTGGACTCACCAGCCCCGAAGGTGTTAAAGAAACAACTGAACTTGGCACTAAGTGCCATGGTCTAGCAACAAGGTGGTGACCAGTCAGAGGTTGGTGATCTTAGAGGTCTTTTGCAACCTCACAAACAATTCTGAGCTCTTCTGGCCTGCAGTGGTCTGTGATCAGCAAATTTCCCTGAGTGGGGCACCGCTCAGCAAGGTGAGAGGCGTGCTGTACTTGGAGGACCAGTGAACAATGACAATGGATCCCGGGCCAATAACCCCATTCCTCGAGGCTCAGCCTGTTGAGAAGATGCAAAAGCATCCAATGTGAGTATTTCCATGACCTTGAGAGAAATTTTCAGAAATTATTAACTTGTGCATACACCTTCAGGTCTGCATGTGTGCAAGTGTGAATAACTTAAAGCAAATGTACTACAAACGTTGCTCTCTTAGATTTTTAAGTAATTTAGGTTTGTAAGGAAGCTTTTGATAGACTTTTTAAATATCAATTAAATGTGATATTAAGTTTAAATGCTGCTAAAACCTTTAGGCCTAAATCATTGCTCAAGTCTGAATCTTGTGACCCTACAGGACTGTCTCTCTTAATAATTTTTATCCTTAATCCTTTCCTATCCTTGCCGTTTTTCCATGCCCAGCCCTACACATAGATAATTTTTGGTTGGTTTTAGTTTTAGTAGATTGATTTTAAGTTCTAGTCCAATTTTTCTGTGTGTGTTTTAACCACTGAGTAAGTAGAATGAACCTTGCTGATGAGGCTTGTTGCACCCTCACTTAAATATTAAACCTGCCTTGGCCATCACCTTTGCTGGTGATTCTCTGAGAGACCTAAAATACTCATCTGCAACAGTAAACTGGTAATGGTGAGTATTTTCTCATAACTCTAACCCACAGATTTATAATGAGACAGCTTAACAAAAAAGGTATTTTATTATGTATGTATATACATGAGTTACATATGCTTACATAGACATAGATACATACACACATAAAATATATATTCCCTAAAATTAATTCTGAAATATTGAAAACATTTACACATGTGATCTATCAATGTTTAAAAAATCCCCCTATAATGCAAATACACATCTGCCTTTATGATCACATGCTCTGCTTCCAAAATTTATTGGCATGTGTGCAAAAAAGCCCATATTCTTGAAAAAAACCAGAGTTCATGAACTTTTCATTATAGAAAAGTAAACAAAAAGCAACCAAGAAAAAACACACCAAAAATACATAAAGCCATGTCTATTCATAATAATATTCAATTTAGCATTTACTCTAAAAATATTCAAAGGAAATTAAGAAGCTAAGGTATATACAAAAAGTAATTTAACAGCAAAAGCATAGGTAAAATTTTAAAGACTATAAAGTACAAATTCTCTTTCAGAATGACCAAAATAGGATCAAAGTGAGAAGCAGATAATACACAAAAAGTGATAGGAAAGCACTAGACTGATGATTCTTTTATAGTTCAACTTCTTTTATGAGAACATCTCACGGTCCAACTTAAAATTAAAGAAAAAAGATGGTAACACCATATCCACTTCCAATGATGTAAAACAATTCAGTTGTAGGGGGTTGGAACTAGATAGTCTTTAAGGTCCCTTCCAACCCAAACCATTCTATGGTGCTATAAAATTGTAACAAATATATTAAACTTAAGACCAATGAAAAGGCTGCGGGGCAAGATCACCAAATATATGGTCTCTGTCTGCTACAGCTGCTAGTTTAAGATTTTGTGATTTCAGAGCATGTCCCTCAGTTAAAAACAGACTACAACTTATTTTTGTAGGGACAATAAAATAAATGTATAGCTCAGTATCCAGCTGTACATAGCACACTGAGAATTAATCCCAAGTTACATCAACTAATGAGAAGCTACCAAATAAAACATGCTAAAAGTCAAATGCTAAACTAAGAAAGAAACAACAAATTCAAAAATATGGTTTAACCTTCACCTCACACATGTTCTCAGGCATCAGCATCTTCTGTGTTTAACTCCTATCATAAACGGATTTCTGAGTCAGGGCAATGGAATAAACAGTAATTACTAGCAATAACTATAAATTACNAGAATTTCATATTATACTAAATTTAAAATTGTAAATAAAAAATACTAAGTTGGGTAAGAACATAAATAAAACTGGTCACATTAATTAAAAAAATTTCCCAAGTTTACAACTTGACTGAAAGCAAATCTTCACATCCACTGTTACAGTACTGAAGCCAAAATATTAGAAGAAAATAGAAATGCTTTTAAGTAGATTACACAGTTTCTTAGCAATCAATTCCCATGTATCTCTTCTGCTCAGGAGCCATAACTGTATAAACAGGTATATTACTGAGGTATGAAAAACAAGGTCACTTTAAATCTCTAAGTCTATGTGACTGGGATATGGATATGGCAAATGCGGTCATTTTCCTATTAAAATAATTAATCATAAAATCCTTCCTTAGATTTTGAGGTTACTGACATTTTAAGGATTGAGTAAGGAAATATACCAATGTTCTCCAGCTAAACAAATAGAACTCACTTCCTTTAATTTGTTTTTCTCTCTCAAAACACTTTATTTTTTTATTGCTTATGAATGGATCCTGAAGTAAAAGGCCTGTGCTTCATCTATTTCATTCTTTTACTGATTTTTTTTTTCCACACAGCTTCATAGCTAGAAAAAACGGTAATTCTTTTTCCCCCAAAGATAATTAATCAGAACCTCTTGCTCCAATTTGCTCACGTTCAGGGTTACTAGTCACTGCTGTCATGCTCTGGGAAAGTGGCATTCCTATTCTGTGAGGCACGTCCTATCCAGAAAAACTACTTTAATGAGAATTACTTCACTAAAGGTTGTGTAATCTCTATCCTGAACTTGATTATTAATGATTTTATCTTACTGCTTTACATACTTACTGGCTTGAAGGTGTTGAAATGTTTCCAAACTTTCAATGTGCCAGCAATACAGAATGCACGTGTTTCATATTACATAATGAAAGTGCTTATCATACCTCGGTAGTTTTTGAGAACACTGTGATAAATCCAGGTCCATTAAGCAGTTTGCCAGCAGATTTCTGTTTATCTTAACAAAATTGTAACAGTGATATACCTGCATTTCTAAGTTGTCAGTAACAACAATACTTCACAAAATCATAAGCATGGCATTTAGGACCTTAGGCTTAACTTCTTCAATCACCAAGTTAAATATTGCTCATAATTTTTTTGTTGTAAATATTTTTTTCTAGCTGCTATAGATCAGCAGGTTGTTAAAGATATAGGATAGGATAAGGTTGTTAAAGATGTTGGATACCTCCACAAAAGAAAGAAGACATTGTGAGAGTTTAGGAGAAATAATTCTGCCCTACAATTATAAAACCTAGAAAATCCTATCTGTTTAGATTAGGACTTCTACTTACATTGCCAAGACCTGATGTAAAACTCATACATCAGGAATCATCAGGGTTGGAAGAGACTTTCAAGATCACCCAGTCCAACTGTCAACAGAGCAACACTATTACCACCCCAAGTGCCATATCCAGGTACCTGTAATAGGAAACCCTTGTGGAAAACAAACTAGTTTTACAGACTGATAAACACATGTAAGAATTTTTGGTCTTCTAGTATTTCTGAGATATGAAATACACATGAAAAGAAATGGAATCTCAACTGAATAAAGCAGAAAAAAAAGTCCTCTCTTCAGGGAGGAAATAGGCAACTTAGAAAGATGAAGGATAGCAGAGAGAAATGTGAAGGACAATAAGCAGGTCTTGCATAAGAGAAAACAAAAACTGGTAGATAAAAAAGCTAGTATGCTTTCTGAGTACTTACAAGCTCACAGGAACAGTTGTCAGTAAAAATTACAGTAGTATCAATTGAGTAAGGAGGAGGATCATAACACAAAGCAGAGGCTGGAGAAATACTAGTAAGATTCAGCTAGGGTCTGAAATGGAACTTCTGTAAGAATAAGAATGGGTCTTCTAGTATTTTTTGTGTTTAGCAGTTTTGCTCCTTCACACCACAGGGTTTGAATTAATACTCCATTTATTTCCAGAGAACTATAACTACAACATTAAAAATGTAAACAGACTGTGGAATGTGGAATACACACTACACCTGATTATCTAAAACAGAGGGATTAATAAGGCTTGCAAAAAGAATAATATAGCATAGTATCTACAGTTGTCTTAGGAACTTCTTGACCCATACAAGGACAATGCTTGCAAAATAAGAAATTCAATAATTTAAATTTTTGCTCTCTCTCTCTCCACTTTTCTCTTTTAATGCTTTATGCTTCAATTCTGAAAACGAGCTTAGGAACTGAGACAAGTCTTTCAACTACATGGAAATAGTCCAGATTAAAACCAAAATGTCCCCCAACTCCAGACTGTTTTCTCCTTTAAGAAAAAAAATATGTCCAAATATCTCTTGATAAGCCAAACAGTGATTACAATTAACTAATTACTTATACATATTTGGTACCCCCGTTATTTAGTAATTACATCTTTTATTTTTCCCTTATTTGTCCTGAATTTCCTGTAGTTTATCACCTTGCTAAACATGCGGTTTTTTCTGCTTGTTAAATTCCACATTACAATTTATGGCATCATAAACCATGGCTGAATCACACCAGCACACTCTGAACAATCTAAGGGATCTGCCCTGAAAATGAATGATCAACAATAAAGGCTTCTTCACTGATGAGGATTTGTTCATCATAGAGAAAACAAATGCTATAAAGATGAATGGGAAAAAAATGAACCATTTTTAAAAGTTTCTGTTGTGTAATTCAGACATAGAGTATAATAAATTACAAGGTTCAACAAAACAAGAAGTTACAATTACTGTTACAAAAACTATACTCCTAGGAGATGCTGTTCTACATGCTGACATGTTATACACAGGATGGAAGTACCTACTTTAATCTTACAAAAAGGCCGGAAGTAGCAGCTCACAAAAACAGAAGCGAAGGGGACAACAGGAACAAATTATCTAAGTGTNACACTGAACACTGTGTTTGCAAAAGAGCTTTCAAAACCACTGTGTTTTCAAAAGAATATTTAAAAGCATATACACATGTGCTTGCACACCCATACATACTCTATACCTAATTTTTGTTACGAACGTTCATTTATTTGTATTTCAGTTATATTTGATATTCTATATCTAGTTCTTCTCTTACCATGGAACCCAAACTGTTAAAAACACTCACTAAAAAGGATTGTTGAACACAGGTTCCCTAGGCAGCTAATTACAAGCAGCAGCTGTATAACTCCATAAACAGAATTATGTGCATCTTAGGTTCCATGTCTCATATTATGAAGTATACTACTAAATTCTTTTTACATAATCTATACACAAATATGGGATTAACTTGACACTGTATCAGCTGTAAAATCTGACAGATACGCTTATTTCTTGTTTCAAAATTAGAACAGTTTTCTGTGCTTTACCTGGCCCATTTAATCAACATCATGTATTAACCCATTAAAAAAATAATTCAAACCAAGCACAGAATTTAATTGATTTAAAATAAATTTAGTTGTGCTTGCCTTTAGCTTAGCTTTAGCTTTTAAGTATAGCTTCTCACCTTTTCTTATTCCAAATACAATGAAAAAGAATTATATGCTCATAGAAAACCAACATGTACACTTAAATCTTATAAAGACACCTTTCTTAAAGTGGAGGACCAGGGCTATTCTGTTCCAGTAAGATTCTTCTGATTTGTGCAGCATGTACTGATCATGTATCTGCGGCAGGTATTAGCTTTAATGAAAGAAATTTATGCTGCTATCCAATGGTAAACTGACCAAAAGATATACTAAATCAACTTCACTTACATATCTTATTAATTACCATGCAAGAGAATTCTTGCCACAGAAAACGTGAAAATTTTAGTTTTTGAAATGGAAAAGAAAGAAGAATTTATTAAGTTGTTATGAACCGCAAGAATTCTACTCAAGGCTATAGTAAATTTCCAAATTCTCTACTGAAAAGAATTACAAAGAAACAAGAAATTCTATTAGAAACTTGTTAGTGTTTATATAGGAAAACATCTAATACCAGTAGATACCCACTATTGTAACTGCAGCTGAAATAGTTGTTTTGAATAGAGCAGCCTGAGCATCTCTATCTGTAACTGCCAAAGAGAAGCAACAGTATGGTGAGAGGTATAAAAATACAAAGGCCAGAATGAGCTTTACTGTCAGTAACTACCACTGAAAAGAACAAAGAGTCACCTCTTTAGTGACAATGAAGATGGATCTACCTGAGTATATGCCCAGATTAAGGATACTTCAAATTCAGTAAGGTTTCCAGAAGAGGCAGGAAGAAAAGAGTGCATTCCGACTATTGTTAATGATTCATTCTGACAAATGCTGCTCCTCTGCTGATAAAAAAGAACTTGTAATTGATATAATTTCTTTAGGAGCACTCATTCTGCTTAAAAAGATAAACACACTGACAACTAGCTAATCCTAACATGAAAAAACACCTTTTGAAACCCAAGGGCAAAACAAGATGTGCTAAGACTTTGAATATAAACCATGTAAAATGAATTAGAACTTACAGCATATGTTCTGAATAAGGCACAACCTACTTGTGAACATGGGCAAAATTATGCAAATTTGAAGGTACATGATCAATGGTTTTCTAAGATATTTAGCAAACAGATATTCCCTCCAGTCATAAGATTTTTTAAAGGTGGTGTATTCACCAACTGCTTTTGTGTATGCTTGATAGCCCAATCATGTTTTTCTTCAGTTTTAATTTCAAATCTCATTCATACAACATTTCTCTGGGATGAAGCAGGATATCTATCATCACTTGGGGGAAGGAATTTCAAAACTGTAATTTGCAAAGACACTGATGTGTCCAGATGGCAGGTGCCAAACATCCATATTCCAAAGAGCTTACAAAGTACCTGCAGGAAAGGTACTGAATGGGTTTTGGGCCTACTACTCTCCACATGACTCAAATGTACAAAAGGGATAAATTTTTACGATTGAACCTAAAGAACAGTTCTAACATCTTCTACCATCACTCTGGAGAATGAATAGAGAATGGTTAGTGTTGCTGCTTTAGAAAACTGACATAACGCATAATTCAGAATGTGTGTAAATTACCTTCAAAACAAAACGCATGTATAAGTCTTGGTAGGACAGAAGGGTTGGGGCAGTAGATGAAAAGGAAAAGAAAGACATCATCAGATGTGAAGAGCTGGGGAATATGAAGTAGGAAATAAACAAATATATGGGTAAGAATAATTCTGATTGCAGGAGAGAATAAGAATCCACAGAGCAAAAAGAACTGGAAATGGGAATAAGTGAGACAGCTGGAGAAAATCAGAGGCAGAATAGCACACTGTTTTAGAGGCTTACTACTGGTTTAATCACACAGTTTTCTACACTGTTTCATGATTTGAAGTGATCCATCAGTAACAGTAAGGCAGTCAATGCTTCACCACACAAGTTGCTAAATTTCTGTCATTTGTTTAAAATGCTTATCTGTGCCACAACTCAAAACATGAACAATTTGATGGCTTTTTTTTTCTTCTTTCCCTAGGGTCTGTGTTCAATCATTCTATATTAAATTAAACTTTTTTACAGAATTTTACTTATTTTAAGGCAGACTGTTTATTCCTGTTTAAATCTTCTAGTCAGAGCACATGTAATCGAATAAGAAACTGCTCATGAATAATTCAAAGTTTTGTTAAAATTGCATTTCCACAGCCATTAAACAGAAGCACAATACTATCCCTGTCATTATCAGCAACTCCTACACTCAAGAAGAAAAGAAAACATCTATTGGAATCAGCCTAAGAGCAAAATTAATACTGGCATAAGAAGAGAGAAATGAGCAACTTGAAAAATAAATCATTATTGTAGAAAAGAAGCTATATTCTGTGTATTAGCATTACCGTGCCATGATGTACCATTAATTTTTTACTAAAAGAAGGAACTGGGCATATTAGCCCATAGTCTCTCTTTTGTCTAGCTACATCAAAATCACTTTGATTTTTTACTATTTACATCATCAGTTTTACCCTAATTAGCTAAGTACTGTTGATTAAAGAACAATGTCGAAAACCTGATGTTTTACCAGGAATACTTCCAATGTAGAGCATGCTTGACCAATGTTCCCTTTCAACATAACCAGAAAGAGCTATCCAAGGCTTTTAAGTGCTGGCATTTGTTCCTAGAATTCTAGCCAAATTCCAGATCACTTGGTTACATTATGCTTACTTGAATTCCTTCTCTACTTCAAAAACAGATACACTATTTTTATACTCTAAAAACATAACTGAACAGAATTGTTAGTACACAATAGCCATACTATTTCTGAAAGAAAAAGCAGTTATATTTCAGCAACCTCCAAGAGGATTCTAGTTACATTACACACATTCTTTAATAATGCTAGACAAAAACCACAGTAAAAGAATGTAGGACAAATGTGCACAGTTAATGAGCATTTATTGAATAACAAAGATAAAATACTAGCTGATGAGGCCTTGAGAGTATTCTAAGTACTACTCAAAATATTTCAGACCATTGTTTGTAAAGCAATCCATCCATAAAATTATATACTTACAATTTAGCCACCTAGAAAAATCTGATTTATTAACTGGATTTTTATCTTGCAGAAACACTATGCCAAAAAATGAATTAAACTGTGCATGACAAAAATGAACCATCTGAACTTTACTTATTACTTTACTGCGTTCTTTTTTCTAAAAAAAAGCCAGCTGGTGAGAGCTTTCATTCACCTACACCAAGCACACAACTATTCTATACATAAAAGAATGACTACAAGAAAAATGTTCATGTAATTTTAGTTCTGACTGTATTGTGACACAGATGTGAGTGGATATGTGTAATTACTGGGGTTGACTAAAACCATCTTCTGACAGTATGTTTTACATACAATTTCCTAAGGCAGAGAAATAGTGACTCAGAATTCAAGACTTTGCTTAAGCCACAGAACTAAGGCAATTTGTGTTGCCTTGATCATCTTTGTTCAATCCTTAATGGAACCCTCTTGGCTGTACCTGTACCAGTCCCATTCCTCAATGAATCTTTGTTCAATTCCAGTCTCTAATCATCAGCTTTTTTTATCCCTTACCTACTGCTTTCCCCTACTGCTACTCCTATTATCCCACTAAGGAAACACAGAATGCTCAACCCAAAATGCCCAACTTTCTGATAGAGAAAAATAACCATAAAGGAAAGAAAGTGGTAATAAACCCAAAAATAACCTATTAAGAAGAAGAAGATGCTTAGAAACGGGTAATGAAATTCAGTGAAACCACAGCAACATCTCCTAAATAAAAATGTCCTTAATTCCTCATTTCTTTGTTTTGCATACGTGTTTAAAGCTGTATCAACATGCCAGTCTCTATTTCGCCTGTAATTTACTGTGTCCTTAAGACATGTATGTACTCATTATTCAGAGAGGTTCTAATAAGCTCACTACTTCCTTTTATTTTGCTTATGTGAATTTTTAATCTGTCAGGCAGCTTGGTTCTTTCTTTCCATCATTTACACTCTGCTTTTGCTGTTCTGATGCTTTATTTTACTGTTTTAATGCTTGAAATGGTTAAGAAGCATTGTCTACCTAAAAGCTGCAAAATCTCTCAAAAAACTTTCAATCAAAGTCATTAGTGGCTTTTTAGAAAAACAACCAAACTAACTAACAAACAAAAAACAAATCAAACCCCCATCTGCTTTAGTAAGTCTCCAAGTATCTCACAAATTAAGCCAAATGTCATCAACATTTGAAATGTTATTCCACATCATATTCCTCTCACTGCCATAGTGGATTGTAATTCCTGCCAAGCACATCACACTGGAGATAACGAATTTTCGCTTGAAGCTGAAAAATCCTTCAGTCCTTGATTTGAATGCGCAATTCCTATAACTGAACTAAATGGAACCGTATTGTCTCAGATACAGCCAGCAAGTTACGGATTTTGCTTAAGAATAAATTATCTTCTTCTTTACTTAGTTATCAGTACAAAAAAGAACCATAACAGTCAGACACAGAACTCCACCTGTTCCTCACACTGGAAGCACTTCACCCAGTCTCTTAAAAGCATCAGAACTTCTCTGCACTTCTCTTGCCTTAATCTTGCCCAGTAATGCACTGAGATTTAGTCAAGCTGAACCTACGTACTAATAATCCATTTTGCAATACAGAAAACAATGCATCCAGTCACAATATTTTCCTGCACACAGCACACCTGTAGCTTTCCAAGCCTCATTATATAGTCTTATCAGTATTGAACACACTTTTTAAATATAAAGAGATTATTTAACCAGTGAGAGCAGATCTTGCATATGTATTGCATGCGGACTCATTAGTATTGCTAAGTGTTAGTTCTGCAACTACTTGAAGTGCAGGACTTTGTTATGCAGGACTGGTACAGCAGACTCACACCCTAGTGCCCTTTGTGCAGATAATAAAAAGATTAGAATATCGAAGCATCAGTTCAACCTGAAAGTCACATGCCTAATGTTCTTATTTAAAAATAACAGAACAGTTAGAGAGCTGAAAAAAAAAAAAGAGCAGAGGATGCAAATTCAAAATACACAAAACAATCCAATTCTTTGTATAATGAAGAGTAATCTAATTTTTTTCACACAAAGCCAAGTTAAGTTATGGAATCCCTTTCCACAAACCAGTCAATATCAAAACATTTAGAGAGACTCAGAATTGTCTGCATGTGTTCATAGAAGGAAAGGTTAATTGTATTAGCTTATGTCAAAGCATAAAGTCTTTCACCATGTTCTGTATGGCAATGGAATATATACTAACAGATCGTACTATATGATTTCTCCCTGTTTCTCCCCCTAAATCTTTTCTTGATCATTGTTAAGAGACAGGAGACCAGACTAGACCTACATAGGGTGTGACTCAATAAAACTGTTGTCTTGTGGCAATAGAGAAAACCAAGTTAGAAGTCAGGACAAGCTTCCATAGTGCTGTTCTAAGAGCCAGCAGGGGCCATGGAGCTGCTGAGAAATGCACCGAGCAACCACCTGTGGAAACTTGTGGTAAGCGCAAACCTCAGGAGCACGATTTTTTTTGTTTAGAGCTTAATCCTTTTCTGACCTCAGTACAGACATGAGGACCCAGAAGAGAGTTTATGTGAAGGACGAATAAATTCAAAACTAAGCTTTAAAGAGGACATGATCATTCAATCATTGTCAGGGGATAAATATCCCAAGATTAGCTCTGGTGGCTAGAGCATAGTGCTAATAATGCGAAGGTTGAAGATTCAAACCCAGTATGGCCTATTTGGTTAAAGAGTTGGACTTGATGATCCTTGTGGATCCAACTTCCAACACAGATCATTCTGTAATTCTGTGATTCAAATAACATAAAGTAAAATTAATATTAATTATATAATAGGGAACAGTGAAAAGAAGCCCTAGGAGAAGTGGATGCCCTTTAGTCTCTTTGTAACTTCCCAGGAAAGAGAAAAAACAAGCAAATAATATAAACCATAAGATTACAAGTAAAAAAAAACCTAAAAAAAAAATTAAAAGAAGTATGTTTATAAACAATCTTGTTGATTCAGGAAAATGCAAAGTTTGGTGCACAAAAGGAAATTCCTTAACCCAAACACTTTTTAATCACTCTGTCGGCACAGCTTCACTCTAAATGAAATTTAATTCGAGAACTCAGGTACTGCTTCATTCGATTTTTCTTAATCTTAGTTGTATTAAATTGCAGTAATACCTTCTAATTAATTCCCCTTTCAGCTTATTATCTTGAGCATTTAGAAGCATTTTGATTGTCTTTTTGTGATAAAGTTTATTGATATTCACCTTTAAAACTGATTTTGCCATTTTATTCTTTACGCACACCATTGTTATGTCCATGTTATTCAAAACCAATGTCCAAGAAAAGCTATAGGCTTGTTCACATCATTTCTTGCTCTTTGTATCTGCAGGTTCTTTCACATGGGCAAAAGGAATGAAATGTAACAGATGATCCCTGACACTTCAATGCTCAATGGGTTGCTGCCTGAAGTCTTCTATTCCTTTGACTATTATAAATTCAGCCTGTAAACAATTCTCTCCTCTTTCAAAGCAAGTCCACAGTAAGATGCATGAAGTTTAAAATAAAGACAGAGCCTTAGGTGAATAATTCATATGCATTCCACAACCCTGTATTACTGACTACATCATTCAAAGTAGAGTGTCCTGTGAAAAAACAGTTTGGAATGCCCAGTGGCATTCCTCGCAGAGATGTAAAAAATAGAGAGCACGGGAAGTATACAATGTTACTATTTAAAAACACTGGTGTTTTCAGCAAGGGTAGAATGAGGGAAACACTTACTTTATTTGTTTTCTGCAATTATTTTCCTTTAAATGGTCTTTGGACTCAGCTTTCACAGCGCGGAACACAGACATCTTTTCCAGATCTTAAATTCAGGGAAAGAATGAAGTAAAATTTTATTAATACATTATCCCATCACTTTTCAGAATAAAGAAAGTCACATTAATTTGTTAAAACATATTTAGAAGAAACAACAAGCCACTACTGAATTTAAACATTAAACTCCACATCTTTCTCATAGTTCTAGCTTATCTGAGTAAGATTGTATTATGTCATCTCAACAGACAGAAAAACTCATGTTAATTTAAAACAAAATCAGTTGCTTAGAAATTCACTGAATATGATCATGAACTTGAAGGAATACATTCCATTAAATAAATAAATCTAAAGACACAGGAAGTACCAGCCTTTCAAAGTCAGAGGTGATATGCAAAGAAGTTCTATACTTAATATACATCAATTCTGGTTGCCATGTTTTAAATGAACATAAGCTTCTGTTAATGACTACTTGCAGCAACACCTCACTGTATATCAACATAAATACATATACATTGATTTCTGGAGCCATGGGAAAAATTCCATGATGAAGCTAAAGTATGTTTGTTCTTTCCTCCCTGAAATACCAGAAAAACACTCTGATTATAGATTCAGCCACTACAAATACAATCATAAAAAATATTAAAACTTTCAACTTCTTTCTTCCCCTAAAGTGTCTGTATTTTTATAAGTTCAGATATATGCACAACTTCAATCCTTAAAAGAATATAAATATTAATTTAAACATCTGTCCTAAAAGTACTTCCTCTCTAAGTTTTCTGTTACTTCACTCATTCATGTGCCACTGACTTTACACTAATCTTTTCAAGATTCATAAATACCTGGTCAGTTATACATTTATATTCTTATTCTCAAGGATTTAATTTGATTTAAAGCACGCCCTCTGTCAAAGCACACATTCAATCTGAGGAATTCTGTTTGCTCTCAAGGAACAGAATCTGTAACATTACAAGTTAACTGTCACTTTCGAAAATTATCATTAGCTTGTCGTCTGTCATTAGCCACTAGATCACCTTGTTGCTGCCATTTGTAGCAAAAATAATCCTTCGCAATTCCGTATTGCGCTGAAAGGTACTTGAAAACTTGAGTAGTTAAAGTATCTTTTCCAAGGAAAAAAAAAAAGGCCAGTTTAAATACCCACTGCGTGCAGTGTATTTTCCAGATGTAGCTCTCTTCCCTATTGCTCCTGCGTTTTACTACACACGCTTCAAATCGCAGCACTGGAACCAGTGCATGGTCGTTTCGGTGCGATTCTAAAACAAGATGACTTAATGCAATCAAAGGTTGAGCAAAGCCTGTCTCTGCGGGGCTCGCCCCAAAGCGGGCTCGGCTCCGGCCCGAGCAGCTGTCTGGCACAGGGACGCTCCCGAGCGCCACACCGACAGCGCCGCTGGGAAACACCGCCCTGCCTGTGCAGCGCGCCTTTCGGACTGCCAGAGCTCTGCTCGGCGCTCCTTCGCTCTCCCTCCCCCTTTACACACGGTGCCAGCACAGTATTAATGTGTGCTTTTTTGAGAACAGACTTGGGAAAATCACCCTGGATTAATTCCCTTTCTCCCGACAGGCTGCGCTTTGCAGAATCACAAGAATCAATCAGGTTGAAAAAGATCTTTGAGGTGATCTAGTCCAAGCTACGAGCCAGCACCACCGTGGTCAACCAGACCGCGGCACCGAGTGCCACATCCACCTCCAGGGACNGCCGCGTAGGCACCGCCCGCGGTCGCCGCGGCAACGGGACGCGGAGCCGGGCGGCGACGGCGGGCGCCTCTCGCCATGTCCCAGATCCTGTGCGAGTGGCTTAATCGGGACGTGAGGCTCTCCCGGCGCATCGGTGAGTGGGGCCCCGCTGCGCGGAGACGGGCAGCGCCTGGCCGCGGGGGCAGTGGGGTCAGCGGGGTCAGGGTCGGGCCGTCGTGCCAGAGGTCACCCCGCGGCCGCCCCCCTGACGGGCCCGCCCCCTTCCCGCCACCACGTGCCTCTGCAGGTACATTTTTAGTCTTCATGTGCAAGACAGGGACTACAGATTCGTAAATCTGTCAAAGTTGGAGGAGACGTTCAGGACTGCCCAGTCCAACCACGCAGCCAGCAGTGCCCCTGTAACCCTTGAACCACTAAACCACATCACCCAGCGCCGCATCCAGACACCTCTTGAACACCTCCAGGGATGGTGACCCCTTCACTTTCCTGGACAATATATTCCAATGCCTGAAAATTTTCGAGCTGAAGTTCATTCTCCTCAAGGGGCAGGTGCTCTCAAGAGATGGAAGGTGCTCAAACTTCAACTGCTAATAAGGACTCCAGAGAATAAAAAATAGTTTAATATTAAGGTAGTGCTTTGTNTTTACACACGGTGCCAGCACAGTATTAATGTGTGCTTTTTTGAGAACAGACTTGGGAAAATCACCCTGGATTAATTCCCTTTCTCCCGACAGGCTGCGCTTTGCAGAATCACAAGAATCAATCAGGTTGAAAAAGATCTTTGAGGTGATCTAGTCCAAGCTACGAGCCAGCACCACCGTGGTCAACCAGACCGCGGCACCGAGTGCCACATCCACCTCCAGGGACGATGACTCCACCAGCTCCCTGGGCAGCCCATGCTAGTATTTCACCATCCCTTCTGATAAGAAATCCCTCCTGATTCCCAGCCTTTCGGTCTTTGCCCTGCACCACCCCCACCAGCTCACGAGCAAACACGGACGGCGACAGGATCGGGGCGGAACGGGGAAGTGGCTGTTTAAACAAGCACACGTGGAACGCGCAATCGGGGCAGGCAGCGCTCCTGCGGCGGCAGCCCCGTAGGACTCCGAGGCAAGGGGGAAAGGGCACACCGACNGAGACGTTCAGGACTGCCCAGTCCAACCACGCAGCCAGCAGTGCCCCTGTAACCCTTGAACCACTAAACCACATCACCCAGCGCCGCATCCAGACACCTCTTGAACACCTCCAGGGATGGTGACCCCTTCACTTTCCTGGACAATATATTCCAATGCCTGAAAATTTTCGAGCTGAAGTTCATTCTCCTCAAGGGGCAGGTGCTCTCAAGAGATGGAAGGTGCTCAAACTTCAACTGCTAATAAGGACTCCAGAGAATAAAAAATAGTTTAATATTAAGGTAGTGCTTTGTTTTGAATGGCAGGTGCTGTGCTGGCATTGGAAAAGCATTTCTTCTGCAAAGAAGGAACAAAACCCTCAGGAAAATTAGAGAGATGGGCAATCACCAGCTGTATAAAGTTTAATAAAGTGCCAAATTCTGCATCTGGGATGGGAACCCTTGTTGTGTGTATAGACTGGGGAAGGAGAAGCTGGAAAGCTGTGTCACAGAAAGGGACCAGAGGCTCTGGGTTGATGGCAAGTTGAACACGAGCCAGCAGTGCCCTGGCAGCCAGGAGGCCAACCCTGTCCTGGGGACATCAGGCTGGGCAAGGGAGGGGATTGTCCTGCTCTGCTCTGCCTCACCTCGAGGGCTGGGGGCAGTTTTGGGTGCCACAGTGTAAGAAAGACGTTGAACTATTAGAGCACATCCTAAGGAGAGTCAAGAAGATGGTGAAGGGTCAGGAGGAGAAGCCATGTGAGGGGTGGCTGAGGTCACTTGGTCTGTTCAGCCTGGAGGAGGCTGAGGGGAGACCTCACTGCAGCTACAGCTCCCTCACGAGGGAAAGAGGAGGGGCAGGCACTGATCTCTGCTCTGGGGTGACAGTGACAGGACCTGAGAGAACAGTCTGAAGTTTCTCAGGGGAGGTTTAGGTTGGCTATCAGGAAAAAATGTTTTCACCCAGAGGGCGGTTGGGCACTGGAACAGCTCCCCAGGGCAGTGGTCACAGCACCAGCCTGACAGAGTTAAAGAAGCGTTTGGAAAATGCTCTCAGGCCTGTGGTGTTTGACCCTTGGGGTTTGCTGTGAAGGGCTAAGAGTTAGACTCAGTTCTGATGGGCCCCTTCCAACTTGGTGTATTCTATGATTCTTTGATTGAACGAAGAGGAGCACATTAGAGCTAGTTTTTTTTTAATCTAAATTTTATATGGAAAAATTAGTAATTATAGTTTATAGATATTTTCACAATCTCAGTGACAATTATGATTATGTTTGCATTTTAACACTGAAAATTAGAGATTATTAGGTAAAGCTGATGTTGCAAAATGACTACGCAGAAAGTATATTTGTTTGTGATTTGAAAACTATTACTGTTAGATCAGTCTCCTAATATTTCTTTGACTTATTTACTAAACTTTGGATTTAGTTTTGTTATAAACATGGTAACAAGTTTTATTAAAATTAACATTTGGATTCTTTTAATTATTTTATCTAAAAAACCCAAACAGTCATGAAACCCCTAAACTTAGTTCCAGGATCATTTCCAGAAGAATTTTCTACTGGTTACCTCCTGGGAGAACTTCTACACAAATATGGTCTTCAGGATGACTTTAAACAATTTTCACAGAACAGGTTAGTACATATGAATAACATTTGGTCTCCTATATAAAGTAACAAGTCTCTTACATAAAGTAGACAAAATATGTATTTACTCAGCTGGGATTTGCTAATGCACTGGAGAATTTATTGAGATTTAAAATATTTTTCAGTAATTCAAAAGCTAAAAATATGTTTGATGCATGAATTGATTTCCTATTTCCAAAGAGATTAATCATACTTCTTCAAGAAAATTGTGCATTTTGATTGCAACTACAAAAGTACCAGGTTAGACCAGAGATTCAAAAAGCCTTTCAAGGATGTCTCTAAGACTGGGAGTAGTGGAACTCTGCACATGATCTGTGTAGAGTAAGGAACAGTGTTGTTTTGTGGTGGTGACCATAACATCTTCACTAAAATGAAAATGTTGGAGAAACATTATGAGGCTCTGCGTGGAGCTCTGGCAGAACATCATATCAGAATTTATAAATAACCTGCTGTAATATCTATAATCAAGAAGAACTATAAAATGGGAAGCTGAAAAATCTTGAGTGGATCTGTGAGCTTTTATACATTGATGATGCAATTCATGAGGTTGGCTTATGCTGTGTTTTGTCAGACAATGATGCATAAGTACATCAAGAGTTCCAGGCTGTACAAAATCCTCCTGTTTCTTCTGACCCTCTGCTTTTATGTTCTTTGAACTTCTAATGTATTCACATCCTTTCCTATCCCAAGTCCCACCAAATTGTAGGAGAGCAGGTTGAGGACAGCTAATAAAGGCAGCCAACAAGAAGCAGTTTCACACAGCAGTTTTTGAACTCTGTTTCTAGGACTTCTAGATCTCTTAAGAATTTCTGGGATCATTGGAATGATCCCAGATCTATTCTTCGAGTGCCTGCTGTTGCTTGGAAAAATAGCTTCAGGAGGTTTTTGTTTCTTCTAGCAGCTCTAGCACCTTCTGACAAGTTTTCTCAATTCTTCCCAGTAAAAGGGTTCTTTGAGCTCTTGTCCCCGGGTGATTAGGGTGGTGTATTTTGTGAAGATGCACTTCAGTAGGGGCAAGAAGTGATTGGAAACTCTGAGACAGTTTATGTGTGCTCAGCAAAGATGGGGATGCATGACAGGGAATGATACTCAGTACCCACTGGAAGAACTACTCAAGAGTGTTAGAGGCCTCAACTCGAATTTCTCTCCTGTGAAAGCAGTAAATTCTCCCTGTCTCAAACTGATGGAGTGCCTTCATCAGGGAGAGGTGGTGGTTTTGCCTGCAGAGGTGTGTGCTCATGGAGGAGCTGTGTTATCAACTCAAACTGCTGCAGAATGAGGTCAGTACACTGGGTGTTGTTCTCTGAGACACTGTAGATACAGGAATCTGGACCTGCAGATGTGCTGAGGGAGAGATAGGCAGAATTGTTTTGTTGGGAAAAGGAGGTGACTGGCAGCTGGTGACTTCTGTGAGGTAAAGAAGGTGTCTGCTCCTCCTGCTGAGCCACATCTGCAGAACAGGTTCATTGCAGTGGTGTCAGATGGGTGCTGGTGCCACTATGTAACAAAATGTCTGAGCAGGTGAAGAGTAAACCACCCTGGAGCACCAGGAGGAACAGGTGGGGATAGCAGTGGGAGACTTTCTCCTGCAGGGGATGGAAGTGCCATTGGCTGACCTCACATGCTAGCCAGGGAGGTTTACTGCATGCCCGAGGTTCAGTCCAGAGCTGCAGAGACTTGTCCAGCCCTTGCACTGGTATCCGTGCTGTTCTTCTCTGTGGACACCACGGATGCTGCCAGGCACCTGGAGGCAAAAGCATGAGGGCCCAAGTAATTATTTTCCTCACTTCTGCTGGCAGATGGGCTTGATGAAAGTGGGTAAGTTCTACAGGTCAACATGTGGTTGTCCAGCTGCTGTCCACCACAGGGATTTGCTTTTCATAGGATCCTCTTTTGAGAGGGAAGACTGCTAGGAAGAGGTAGGATCCACCTTGCCAAGATGGACAAGGAAATCATTGCCGACAGCCTGGCAAAACTGGTGAGGATAGCTTTAAACTAGGAATGAGTATTAATGGAGTATTGATTGGTTTAGTCTCAAACAAGAGAGGAAGTGATGGCCTAGACTGGCAAGCAAGAGGAAGGTGACGTGAATAAGAGCAGCAAAACAGTGCAGAAGGCTGCCCATCCAAATGTATGCATGCAATTAAGTAAGTGGTAAGAAGACAGGATTGTGGGAGAAGCATTCACACCTTTTTTAAATTGCTCTAAAATTTTTTTAAATCACACAACTGTCTGCTTCTCTGAAGTGCTTATATAGTAATGCATGCAGCATGGGGATCAAACAGAAGAAATTAGAGGCCTGTGAGCTGGGTAATCACTGCAGTCACAGAAGGGCAGTGGGATAGCTCCCAGGACTGGTGCACTGTCGTAGCTTGATATAGGCTCTTAAGGATGGACAGGCTGGGAAGGTCAGGACAAAGAGGAGCTGCCCTCTATGTGAGAGAGCAGGAAGATCCAAGACCTGCCTCTGTAGTGGCCATTCTTAGTTGTCTTCCTGCATCAAAAAGATGGTAGAGTATGGCTCCATTCACCAGCCTCCATCTCAGATTCTCAAATATGTATCTGCCATGCTGAGGCTGAGATGCTTAATGCCTTCTCTATCTTAGTCTACTAAATAAAACTCACACTCAGAAACCCCAAGTCCCTGAAACTAACAAGAAGGTCTGCACCAGTTTTTTACCCTGTGTGATCTGGAAAATGTCCAAGTATGGAGACTACACTACCTGTCCTGGCAATTTATCTTAGTATGAAATCTGTATGTATTTTATACATGATTGCCCTCATGGAGAAAAGGTCTTGTCTTACGTCTAGGCAGAAGGGTAACAAGAAGGGCAACAACAGGTATGTCCACAGCAAAAGGAAGGCTGGGGAAAATGTGGGCCTGCTGGGGTATGCGAAAGACTAAGGTGTCCCAAGGCCCTGAAACATACAGGAAAGTCTGTAGGAATAAAGATTGACCCATGGAGAAGAAACAGTTTAAGGAACGTTTAAATAAAATGGAAATGTGCAAGTCCATGGGACCTGATGGTGTATACTCACCCAGGATGTGTGACCTGGCCGATGTCATTGCTGGGCCACTCTCAATAATCTTTGAAAGTTTGTGGTGATGGGGGGAGTGCCTAGGACCAGGAGACTGCAACTGCTGCTCTTCTCTTCAAGGAGTGCAAGGAGGGAGAAGTAGAGATGTACAAGCCAGTCAGCCTCACAAAATAAAAAGTTAAGAGCTTCTCAATGCATGTCATATGATTTCTGGCAATAGGACTCATCTTAACCTTGAATCAATGGCAGAAAAATACTGGATACTTGTAAGCTTCAGTTCAGTATAAATTTGTAAGAAATAAAGCATGGACTTTTACAATGAGAATAATGAGATCCTGAACAGTTTAATCTAGAAGTAAGATGAATACTGTGTTACCAGAAGGTCTTCAGTTAAAATTAAGCATTTCTGTAGAATTATGCTGGATCTTGGCTGACCTCAAAAGCTGGTTGCTCCATGTGAAAGTAACTATTATGAACTCAAGCAATAGAGCAGTATAGAAAGCATGATCTTCTGACTCAGACTGAAGTTACAGATATGTCTGATGAAATTTGGTGTGCCAATTGTTATAAACTGACAATTTATTGCTATTTGATTTTGCTCTGTATATCTGTTGATCTTGAGTGCTTCTTCATGAGAACCTACGTATCAAGAGAAATAGCCTGCAAGTCAGTGTTTTAGTTTCAAATGTAAATTTCTCATTTAGAACTTGGACTCTATTTTCAACACTGCTTTAACCTGTGTGTCCATTTCTTTTTCTTGGAGAAAAAATATGTTGAGGTGTTGTAAGGGTTAATAGGTAATACAGGCCCTTTTTTTTGCAATTTCTTATGTTTTAATTGGTGAGAGTTTGAGTGATTGAAACAGCTAATATAGAAACTTCATTCAAACTTGTGTGTTTGGTGGATGGTATACCATTAGCTGCAATTGCAGATTAACTTTTGCTATTAGATGCACTTTGTATGCACGTGTATCAGAATTTTTATAATGTGGTCTTTGTCTTTTCAAAAGATAGTAATTGATAGTAATCAATGCAGTTACCTGTACAGCAGTATAAAACTTAAGCCAAGATGTGTATCACATTGTTTAAGGTGATCCTCTGTGGGCTGTTTTTTTTCTGCTCTTGTCTTGGTATAAGACCATGCTTAATGCAGCAAGTTGGAATTAAAAATAAGTTTAAGTTCTGGGTTTTTTTGTTGTTGTTTTTAATCATATAGGGGTGCAGATGCAAAAATTAACAATTTTTCTCGCCTGGAGCCCACGCTTCACCTCCTTGGTGTGCAGTTTAATGAGAATATGGCCCAAGACATCATGACGAGACAGCATGGAGCTGCAACAAAGCTTTTATATGAATTGTATATTGCTTTAGAAAAAAAGAGGAAGGCAAAGATCGCTGGAGTAGCTGTGGAAGCAGTAAGACCTGCAGCAGCTGCAAAGCTTAAGTCTACTGAAAGTAGAAATCAAGAGGTAACTATGTCTGTTTAGCATAAATACAAAAAGGTAGCATATTTTCATGTGCTTTTCAAGCATATTGTGTGCTTTCCCTCTCTACTTTGTAAATCTCCTATTCAAAACTCAGTACTTATAAGGAAAAGAAGCAGTTCTTTGCTATGTCTTATACAGTGGGTTTGCACAGCTTATCAGGAACTCAAAGGATATTGATATTCTGTGTTTCTTTATCTTGGTTCATTCTATGTTACCTGCTCTGTTTTCAAGCTTCCTCCAGACTTAAAATATTATACCAACAAAAGCTAGTAGTTATTCAGCAGCTGCCTTTTTACTCCTTTGATGAGTACAGATTGCAGACTGCATTGCGGTCTAGGTATCAACTCAGACTAATTTCCCCTCCAGGAAACCTATTTATAACTATGTCGAGCTCTGTGCCACAGTGGTTTGATTCATTCTGTTGCATGTCTCTCCATATATTTATACTGCACTCCATTCTGCAATAACCATATGCTGAGAAATACAAGGAGAGAAAAATAAAGGGAGAAGAGAATATCTATGAGGAAGTCAGTGTTGATGTGGTAGGTTCTGTTAAAGACTTCCTTCTTGTTTTCAGTAGTCATATTCAGTATGTCTGGGCCATTATTTGTTATCGGGATGAGGAGTTTTTAAGAAGGTATATATCATTAATTAAATTCATCTGGGAAAAATTTCACCTTTATTTTTTTTTCTTTTCTGAAACTATTTCTGAAAAATAGCCTTCAAGCAGAAGTTTACCAACAATTGCAAAGATACTACCGAAAAGTCAACATATCCCTTCACCTGTAGAGGAATAGCTTAAAGAAATTGAGCAATTGAGAATAGGTCCTGTCTTTAGATGAGTTCAGAATGGCATTTGAATCATGAAATAGGAAGGTTGAGAAATAGAGAGAGGAGAAAAGGTTGGTAAGAGCCTCTGGAACTCAGTTTATCCCCTCTGCTCCAAGCAAAGCCAGCTATGGCAGGTTCCTCAGGACTTTGTTCAGTGTGGTTTTGAATATCTACAAAGCTGGAGACTTTCAGTAAAGAAATGCTTCCTTACCTCCCCTGGTACAGCATGAGACAAATCCTGTGACTGAAGTGCAGCTATGGATGTCTATGGGCTGTTCAGAAAGAGCAGAAGGTGAACGAGAGGCTAAGTGTTTGCCCTCTCTATCAAGAGGTGGTTTGGATGTGAAGAGTTGTCTCTGAGGGATAGACATGAGCAGACTGAAAACCTGTGGATAAGAATCAGAGACCAACACAAAAAGTGGAACGCTGTAGCTGGTGTTTACTACAGTCTTCCTGGCGAGCTTATTTGACAGTCTTGCTCCAGCTACAGGAGGCATCATGCTCGCAGGCTCTTGTCCTGCTGGGGATCTTCAACCTTCCCGACATCTGCTGGGAAAGGAGCACAGGGAGCTGTAGGGAATCCAGGAAACTCCTGGAATGTAGGATAACTTCTTGAGCCAGGTGATAGACAACCCTACCAGAGGGTATGTGATATTGGATCTGATGGTCACCAATGCAAACAAGATAATTGGGGACATCAAGACTGGGGGCAGCCTGGGCTGCAGTGACCGTAGGTTGATGGCGTTTTGGTCCTGAGGTATCATGTAAGGAGTAAAGGTAAATCCCTGAACTTCAGAAAAGCAGACTTCCAGCTCTTTAGAGAGCTAGATCACCTGGGAGGCTGCTCCCAGAGACAAGGGAGGAGAACAGAGAATCTTTAAGGGATTCTTCCATATTGTAAGAAGAGATAGTGCAAGAGCTAGCAATCCCTAGGAGTAAGAAATCGGGCAAGGGAGACAAGAGACTGGCATGGCTGTGTTAGAGAACTGCTGGGAAAGCAAACACACAGGCAGCTGAAGCTGGAGCTGTGAGCTGGTAAGAGTATAGAGATGAAGTATGGTTGTAAGGATGGAGTGATGAAGGCCAAGGCAAAGCTGGAACTGAACTTGGCAAAGGACACAGAAAATAGCAGGAAGCATTTCTGCAGGTATGTTAAGCAGAAAATTAAGGTCAATAAACAATGCTGGAAGACTGGTAAAAACAGAGGATAAGAAGGCCGAGATACTCAACTTTTTTTACCTCATTCTTCACTTCTCAGTCCACAATCTTTTGAGTGGATGGACAGCAGTATGGGAACTGGGGGACAGGGTCATGAAGTGGGCCCATGGTAACATGATGAGGTCTAACAAGGCCAAGTACTGGTGCTGTACCTGGGCTGGGACAACCCCTGGGACATGAACAGCCCCAGAGCAGCCCTGCCCAGAAGGGCTTGGGGGTGCTGCTGGCTGAGAGGCTGCACATGCCCCGGCCATGGCACTCACAGCCCAGAGAGCCAAACGTGTCCTGGGCTGCATCCAGAGCCCCGTGGGCAGCAGGGCAGGGAGGGGATTCTGCCCCTCTGCTCTGCTCTGCTCAGACCCACCTGGAGCACTGCACCCAGCTCTGGGCTCCCAGAACAGCAGGGACAGGGACCTGTTGTAAAGAGTCCAGAGGAGGCCACCAAAAATATTAAGAGTGATAGAGCACCTCTGCTATGAGGAAAAGCTGAGACAATCAGGATTGTTCAGCCTGGACAAAAGAAGGCTTCAGAGTGACCTAGTTGCAGCCTTCCAGTACCTGATGTAACTGAAGGAAGCCTGCAAGAAAGATGTAGAAAGACTTTTCATGAGGGCATGGAGCAACAGGAAGTGGGGGATTGCCTTCATACTGGAAGAAAGTATCTGGTAGTAGTATTATCTAGTAGACNTGGAACTGAACTTGGCAAAGGACACAGAAAATAGCAGGAAGCATTTCTGCAGGTATGTTAAGCAGAAAATTAAGGTCAATAAACAATGCTGGAAGACTGGTAAAAACAGAGGATAAGAAGGCCGAGATACTCAACTTTTTTTACCTCATTCTTCACTTCTCAGTCCACAATCTTTTGAGTGGATGGACAGCAGTATGGGAACTGGGGGACAGGGTCATGAAGTGGGCCCATGGTAACATGATGAGGTCTAACAAGGCCAAGTACTGGTGCTGTACCTGGGCTGGGACAACCCCTGGGACATGAACAGCCCCAGAGCAGCCCTGCCCAGAAGGGCTTGGGGGTGCTGCTGGCTGAGAGGCTGCACATGCCCCGGCCATGGCGCTCCCAGCCCAGAGAGCCAAACGTGTCCTGGGCTGCATCCAGAGCCCTGTGGGCAGCAGGGCAGGGAGGGGATTCTGCCCCTCTGCTCTGCTCTGCTCAGACCCACCTGGAGCACTGCACCCAGCTCTGGGCTCCCAGAACAGCAGGGACAGGGACCTGTTGTAAAGAGTCCAGAGGAGGCCACCAAAAATATTAAGAGTGATAGAGCACCTCTGCTATGAGGAAAAGCTGAGACAATCAGGATTGTTCAGCCTGGACAAAAGAAGGCTTCAGAGTGACCTAGTTGCAGCCTTCCAGTACCTGATGTAACTGAAGGAAGCCTGCAAGAAAGATGTAGAAAGACTTTTCATGAGGGCATGGAGCAACAGGAAGTGGGGGATTGCCTTCATACTGGAAGAAAGTATCTGGTAGTAGTATTATCTAGTAGACTAGGTATTAGGAAAAAATTCTTTACTGTGAGGCTAGTGAGGCACTGGGCACAGGTTGCCCAGAAAATTTGTGGGTGACCCATCCCTGGAAGTGTTAAAGACCAGGCTGGATGGGATTTTAAATAACCTGGTCTAGTTGGAGCTCTCCCTGCCCAGAGCAGGAGACTTGGAACTAGGTGATCTTTAAAGTCCCTTCCAACCCAAACCATTCTATGATTCTGTTCCACATGTCCTCTCACTGGATACCAGGGACAAGAGTACAGCAGCTCCCTCTCTGCTTACCCTCCAGAGGAAGCTGTACAGAGAAATGAGATGTTCTTTTCTGTCAACTAAACAAAGTTTGACATCATTCAAGTTCAAAGCTCTTAAGTTCTTTTCTATGGAGCTAGGCCTGATTTTCAGTTGGAACATGTTTGAATGTTTTTCTGTGTACATTAACACAGAAAAACACAGTTTGAAGCAGTGGTCTCAAAACTATCATATTTTAAAATGTTTGTTGCTGTTTCTGACTTTTCACTGCTGGATGTTTAACATTTGAAAACTGTAGTGCTACATCAGAATAGAAGAAATTCCAAGACACTAACAGATTAAGAGAGCTCGTGTGCGTGTTGCAGAGCAGCTGAGAACTCAGAACCTCCAAGTAGAGCAAAGAGCCCAAAACACTGAAAAAGTGACTACTTATCTTTATAGACTTCTGAAGAAGTACTTTCTGAAGGTTATGTGCTTAGTGAGTTAGTTAAAGCCAGTGTCAAGGCTTCCTAGTTCTGTGCTACACGCTCGTGCTTATAGAAGAACAAAGAAAAGTGGTGTGCGTGGAAATAAAGCCAATGTACTTTTACAAGACCTTAAAAACGTTCTATTTAAAAATCACTTCATGTTGAGTTGAGAGTATTTGCATGTTGTCAGTCGTGGAAAATTATATATTTATAGATTTGAAGACAAAGTGTACATGTTACAACTTGTATGCAATTGAGATGTCCTTGTACAAGAGTCTTGTGTAGCTCTTGTTTTGTGAAGAAAAGATGAAGTATTGTACAAAATCAGGAAAATGACAGGAGAAGGGCATCTATAGTGGGTATGGCCTCAGAACATTTTGTACTTCTGTGTAGCTATTCTGATGAAGCAAAAAAGGAGGAACACATTTCTTTAGACATGGAAACATTCATCCAAAGCATAGTTTATAGTTTATATAGAGGAAATGGGCAGGTATCAGGAACCACTCTGATGAAGTCGTTGACTAATTTGATAAATGTTTAAGGAGGCTAGTGAAGGGAGAGAGTCTTGCTGTGGTTATTTAGCTGTTTGATTGCCACTACATGAACAAGAAGGAAAAAACATCCCTTCATGTATCTAGACAAGAAAATGCAAGCAATAAACAAAATATTCAAAATAACATTTTAAAAGAAAATTTTGGAATATGTCTTCTGATGTATTACATATTTTTTAACCATCTTTGACTTCTTAGTATAAAAACTATTTTTTCTTCTTTGTTCCACCTTTACCTACCTGCATGTCTGGTGCACTTTAAATGAGTGTAATTTATATGTTTGTTACTTCTTGATCATCTGTGCTAGTGTTACCTAATGGTATTCTCAGTTTCTGTACCAGGAAACTGGTATTCTCATTTTCTGTGCTATATTCAGACGTGAAACAGGTATCTTACTAAAACTAGAATTCAATGAAAGCCCTTAAAAATCTATAAAGCACTGCTCAACTGCTCAAGTCTGGAGCCTGATAATCTCTTCTAGTTTCTTCCCGGAAGATAATTTTTGGCTTAATTATATTTGCTTCGTATCAGCCTTACATAGGATGGAGACAAAATGAAATAATGGCCAGGATTCAAACAGCTGTTATACAGATTCAAAAACAACCATCAAGACCTGCCATAAAATCTTTTGAAGCCAAAAGATTCTTAAAGAAGAAAAGGGAAGCAGAGGTAATTATCATCTATATTGTTTTAATGCTAATTACATTAACTCAAACCCCATAATTTCTGGGAACATTTATGGTTACAAATACAAATTGCACCATCCAAAGACTGTCAAAATGATATCAATTCAACCAGTGAAAATCGGGCTGAATATTTGCACAATTTTGCAGGTTTTTTAAAATGAGAATTGTTTTGATGTTAAGAAAAATTTCATATTGAGTAATTACCATAGCACTTGTTACTATCTTATAATTAAGATAGTAGTTTGATTGCTGGGAGTCTATGATGGCTATGAGTTTGCTAGAAAGAATACATTAAATAAAAACATTAATGTTCCTTTTTGATTTGTGCATGATAACCTTTTGCACCATAATGTTTGAACTGTTCTATAGCACACTATGAGACACTATGAAACTGTCTGCTTATCAAATGCTAGTAACAGCTGAAATTGACAACAACCTTAAATCAAATCAAGACAGATGCAGCAATTAAAAAAAAATTCTGCATTATCTAGTACCAAAAAATTCTTGGATTGTAATTCAAGTTCATGGATTATATTGTCATTAGGGGTGCAAATGTTACTGCTTTTTACAACTGGGCATCAGTAACAAGTGTCTTTAAATCTAGAGTTTAGTAACCTACAGTAAGACAGTTACTTGAATAACTATTAAGGATACATTCAAGCTATTAAATCAAAAGCAGATCATATTCTTGAGTATCTTGTTTCAAATCCCCATATTGTGAGAATTACATACTCTACTAGAGCCCTACACAAAATCAGAATTATCCTGCAGAAAGAACAGCTGCAAAATTCTAGGATTTTCTGGCTGGTGGAAGTAGGTGTAGCTAGAAAAGGGGAAGAAGGGAAGGAAGTGAAAGGTGTAAGATGGAAATCATCTTGCCTTTATTCTTGGTGTAGCCGATGCTTAAAATATTTTCACTGTAAGCATTTCTGTTGTACTAACAGGACATAAAAGTAATTCCCTAGTACTTGCTCTGTTGAACCTTCTTTATATTTCTTCGTGAAGAGAAAGGAAACATAAATTTTTGTGTTATTTCTTCAGAATGTATACAAGGAGATAGAAAAGTTTGAGAAGTCTATGACAGGAAATGGCTCTGCAGTACACAGCCATGTGGCTGACAGGTAACATTTGGATGTTAAATTGTTAAGAACAGGCAGGATCCTACCCCCAAGTGCCTGCTATGTAGACAGCTACTTGAAGAAAGAATAATGTTTCATTTAGTTTAAACTGTGATTATCCTTTGAATGAATGTCACACTAGCACTGATTTCAGGTCCAACACAGTTGCAGTGTCTTTAAGTTACCTTTAGTTGTAGTAGAGACAGCTCAAGCTTCTTTCACTACTTTTTGCCACTTGTACAACAAGAAAAGGCTCAAAATGCATCTTTTCTGTGTTCATTTTAGTCACTGAGTCTGTAAGTTCAGTTGGCCTTGCATCAAGATAGGAATGGTTGTGAATGTGCATATACAGTAACACATTTCAAAGGGAAAACAAGTAACTTTTGTCCTGAGACTTAGCTGTATGTGGATTTATTTGTGAGTAATTGCAAGTAATTTTCATTCTGTCACCCTTAGAGATATGCATGCCCTACTCAGAAGATGTGACACTCACGCATACTCCTGTGGATATTTCTGTGTGTAAACCTGTGTTTAATAGCTGCAGAACTACTCAGAGTGTATGGCTATATTGAGGAGTAACCCGACTTTCTTTGATGTTCTATGAGCCATCCTAATTTCCTGTTTCTGTGGAATTTGTCTTTGTATTGATAAAGAAACTAATGATTAGTTGGCCCAAGTCAGTGCTGAAATCTTCCCCTGGACCTAATGCACATTGTGGGGCACAAGATTGTCAAGAAGTAGCCATAGAGCCTACAGAGTGATGTTCTACATTTGTTAGACTTGCACATAACTACACAGGCTTCTGTGTGAAAAGACCCTTAAGGATGGTAATTCCAATCTTTCTTTTTTCAATCAGTGATATGCAAGAATTATTGCAAACACAGAAGTTTCAAGAAACAAGTCTAGAATCTATACCAGAGACGAGAACTGAGCTGTTAAATATTTATTCAGATGATGAATATCTGAGGAAAATTCAAAAACGTGTACAAGAAGATACATTCGCTAGAGAGCAACGAGCAAAGAGACGACGAAAAATGCTGCTGGATCAGTTAGCAGCACACGAGGCTCAAGAGGTGGGAAATTGTATGCCCAAGTACATAGTCCATGTGCATTTTTTAATAATCTAAAATGTGCTTACAAATATGAAACGAGTACTACTGGACGGCTGACTAAAATTTGAAGGGGATAAAGGGACTTCTACACACGTCTGAATATCTTGTTTACGTTAACCCTTGAAAATTATGGAAGGTCGGCTATTCTTCATCACCACCCTTATGTCATACACCATACTTATAAACTTAAAAGGATAAAATTCAGGCAGCAGAACAAAGATTATTAAAAATCCATTGCAGACGTGCCTTCTATTCCCTGCCTCCTTCCCTCCAAAGTGGAACATACTATGGTATCAAAATGTATACTGATTCTAAAGAAGATTCTTTTTTAAAGACAACAGAACATGGCATTCCCTGTTTGAAAACCTGTATTTACAAATGTGTCATATGAAGGTTTTGATCTGGACTGATGAATTCTGAAATGGTTGTGATGGGTGATACAAAGCATCAAATTTTTATTTACAGGTCAGAGATTTGGTGTTTGATGTGTTATGAAATAGAAGATATGTCTCTGGAGAATGTCTGTGTTGTGTCTAAAAATGAATGTTGCAGACTGTTACATCTGAATCCTGTCCCATAAAGCACAAGGCTTTTAACATTCTTCTTCATATGTTCTTCCATTAAAAAGCAGCTTTTAGATTATTAATTTCGCAGTTTTTCTCTTTTATAATGATGCTATAAAAATACAGCCTTGTAACTAACTATGTTTTTTTGATTTCTGGTTATTTTTTGTTTTAGTATTTCCCTGTGAGTCCTTACTTTAGATCATTTGTGTTAAGCATATATAGCTGAGCCTATCTCTACTGCTAATACTAATAATACTAGTAATAATAATAATAATATCTCATAATGTGTAGTATCACTGAAAATATGAGCTGTTGCATGTACATATATATATTTTTAAGCCTTGGCACCTAATGTCTGGAGATTTTTTGGAAATGTTAAGAAAAAGTTTAATTTGTTGGGGTAAACATCTAGAAGTCAGATGCTTCTCAATGTCTATCTCAGACCTATATTCTTGAAAAACACCTGTAGTGACTTAGACCAAAAGTCCATCTCTCCATATATCCTGTCTCTGAGTTCTTATTCAAAGAGATTTATATCATGTTCTTGTTGATACCCATAGGCCATGAAGAAGGTTTGCAATCCACTTGCCTGAAATCACTACAGTCCCAAAACTTGCTCTTTAAGCACTCTCAGCTCTTGCAGCCCCAGCAGTGTGGACCATTGATTCTAAAAGCCATGGCTACCAATCTCCGGGGCACTTGGTGGATACAGCAGCTCAGACTGGCTCCAGAGAGGCTCCAAATCAAGTGAAAAGTAGCAATAGTGTTCCTAGAGTCCCATGATGAAAAATCACCTTTGCAATGCGAACAATTGAAATCACAGACTGCAGGGACTAGAAGGAAAGACAAATCAGCATTTGACTGAAACAGTAATCTGACCATGTCAGAGAATCTCTTTAGTGGTAATTTGGTTCTAAATTAGCAGAGGAAAAACTGTTTTGTTGGAACTTCGTGAGATTTCAGACATTAGCTGTTACTTGACTTAAGAGAAGTTGGATGCAAACTGAGATATTTTCTTTTAAAAATGAATGAATATAGAAAATAGTTCAAGATTGCTTTTTCCATCTATTAAATATTGAACCAGAAAGGGTTTGTTGACTGAAATTGCAGCTGTTTATATGCATTCGGGTCCGAGTTTTACCTCCGCTGCATAAGTCTTGAACATGGCATGGGATCATTTAGAGAGGAAGGAATTTCATCCTATCAGAGTGCTGTAATCTGTTTCATATCCATATTTATAAAATTTTATTGAAATAATCTTGTTCAGTTTTTTTTTTTTTTTGTACACTGCAGGCTGGAGCCTGGGAGAGAAAATACTTTACAATTACATGACAGTACTCTAGATGGAGCACAGCATGATGCCACTCAGATTTTCATAGGCAGGTGTTGAAAGTATTTGACAGTTGTATGGCTTCATCCCAACTGAACCTTTATCTCCACCATTTCAACAAATTATTCATTATTTGTACTTGTTATTTTTAATGCTCTGTTCTGATATTATGTCTCTGATTTAAAAAGTTATCAGACATAATGTACTATCAGCTGTAAATTGAGACTGTGAAAATGGGAGGAGAAACAAATTGTTACTAGCTTATTTGTCAATCCAATAGATTTATGTATGCTAAGCTCTAAGTTTTGGTCATAAATGGTCATTTATGACTGCAAAACGACATAGAAATGTATGTTAATCAAACAAGGAAATAGAAAAATAGAAGAACATAATATATAATACTATGATATAATAACTATGTATGAACAGCACAAAACGTAAACACGTTAATGTTTGGCCACTGGATGCCACTGTTGTCTTAAGTAGGTAAACTGAAAAAAGTATCTATTATGCTTTCTTAATAGTAGTTTTTCAAAGTATTACTAAGTTGTCCCATTTGTGATATTTATGATTTCTTCAAGCATTTCACAGTTCTCTGTGAAGATGTTGTTGTAAAATGATAGGTCAAAAACTTTCTCTACAATTTTTGTTTTGTGTCCTTGTATGTTCAGAAGTTTCAAAACTTGCTGGCCTTTGGCTTGAGTACCTTTTGCATTCGTTTTTATATGAAAAATAGCAACTAATGCTGCAGTCTCCCATCCAATGAGGACCCTTTTTGAAACTATGAGTTTGGAGTTTGGTGTTCTGAATCCTTATTTATCTGTTGTGTAGTTTTGAGTTAATTGCCTTTTCTGTTTTTCTTGTTCCTCAAGAATTTCGTGCTGGCTCTTTTTAGGCCTAGTGAGCATGCCAAAGTGTTTGATCGCTCAAAATATTGAAGTTCTCTATCCTTTAAAAAAGAGAAGATCTATTTTGGCTGCTGTGAAGTGTTCTAAAGGAGATTCTTCCAATTTTCTTTATGAAGAGAGAATTCACCTAGAGAAGGTGTTTTAATTTCTCACTGGACCAACTGTTTGCACCATTCAGTTGATGGTTTGAGTATGACAAATGACCACTCTGTTAGAGTAGCTCCTTCAGTTCCCTGCTAATAAGTATTTTAACTTCAGTTTTCCACTGCTGAAGGTTTATTACTGCTGTAATGATTTGTGGTTGAGGGTAAGCAGCAACTAATGAAAAAATTAAGGATATTTACTTGCAATAGGAAGTAAATTGTGTAACCTCTGCTCTTCTTTGAAATATTAGTTGAAATACTAAGTACCATGAAACAGTGGATAGAACTGAGGCAGAAAAAGGCACTGTACCTCCTGTTGTTGCTTTGAGTTCATGAAGGCAAGAGAAAATAGACAGATTAACTCTTCAGTAGGCAGTACTATTGGAAAATTTTATCACCTGAGCTGTATTAAATGACACATAGAATGAAGTTGTTATGACTGTGTTGTTTTCCATTTCAGTCGGTTGTATGATGATAATTCCCTCCATAGATGAACAATTCCCTCCATAGATGAACAATTTACAAATAGTACACTACAGATAAATAACAAAGGAAGACACATTTGAAATTAGATCCTCATTTAGTGAAAAGCTTTGGAGAGAGATAATATAGCATCTAGCTGAAGGACTCTACAATTAAGGCCTGAGATGAGTGCATATTTGTCACTGGACTGTCATGCAGTGTCTTGAGACTCAGAACTAGGAAAGCAGAGGACAAAGCCCACATTTTGGCTAAAATAAGGAAAATGTTAAGATATTTTTATATTAGCTTAATATTTTCAAGTCACCAGAATTTAATTAGAATGTACTTTATTCCCAGGAATTGTGAAGGGAAAGGAACTTAAAAAATATGGAAAGAGATTGTCTTGTTTGTTTGGCTTCTCCCCAACATCAACATTAAATATCTAAATTATGTAGAAAATTCTTGATATTATTATTGCAATTGCAACAGTCATGCTTTGCATTAGAATTCCATTGCAGGCATCCTGGCTGCATTGTGTAGAACAGATTTAGACCTCTTCATAGAATTTTTTCATAAATAATATCGTATGTAATCAAGTTGGATTTTTCATTTATATGTATAAGGTGTTTTGCCCTCTCTGTCACAGACAGCTGATGGAAAAATAAACCAGATTGAAAGAAAATAGAAGTGATACTTTATTTTGGTGTGTTTTGGTGGTTTTTGTTTTTTTTTTTAATTACTACTGACTGACTTTACTTGTTTCTCTGTTTTTAGGAAAATGAATTTGAGATCTTCAAATCAGATCTCAATTTAAGTCCTTAAATTTGAATACATTTCATAGCAGTTTTGATGCATGAGAAGCACATATTCAGCAAAACAGAAATTTCCTCTAGAATTCTGCTGTAGCATTGGTATTTGGCAATGATGCTTATAAGGCAAGCTGATGTTTTTGTTCAGGACTTAAAAGGAGTTTTGGACTATGATAGTGAGGCAGAACTAGGTTAGATTAAGCACTAGTTTAGATACCAAGGAAAGTCTGGAGAAGTGAGAGGATACTATTATGTTTCAAGAATACTTTGAAAAATAACAATTCGCAACCTTCAAAGTGTCTGTGCATACAGACCATGTCTCATGCAAAGGTTCAGAATGATTTTCCTTTAGTACTAGTTTCCACAGTGTATTATATTCATGTCCCAATGAGGACACTGGAACTATTACCCAGAAGTCTTGTGTTTTGCTTGGTTTTGAACTCTTTCTCATAGTCCCAGTCTGCTGAATAGGGAAGAATGGAGAATGTAATTACCCAATTCTCCCAAAAGAAGAAAAAATTTCAAATCTGTAAAGAATAGATTGCTCAAGGATGCTGAAGATTATAGCTGAGAATGAGGACTGGTGAATAGCAAGGTTAAATTAATGATTTGAGGAAAGGATACGTGTTCAGATAAGAAGCTGTTATTTGAAATATGCTGCAGTTTCTGTGCACATGAGAAATACCACATTAAAGTAGAGTTAGTCTGACCAGATGTATTTTTACTGGATGTCTCAGTTAAGACATATTTTGAATTCTTACATAGTTTGTGCAAATTGTACTAATAAATAGATATGAACATAGTTCTGAATTTATGTCCCATATAAGCTGGTGAATGCTGTCATATGACGGCATTCCTGTTTCTCATATTAGACACTGATGAGTTTTCTAGGAAACTGCGTATCAACTGTGCTTAGTGCTATTATTTTTTCATCTTTTAGAAGGCTTACCGGGAGGAGCAGCTCATTTACAGACTAATGAAACAATCTCAGCAGGAGCGAAGGATTGCTGCTCAACTCATGCATGTTCGCCATGAAAAAGAGGTGCTAAGGCAAAACAGAATTTTCAGGGAAAAGCAATATGAAGAAAGACGACAGAAGGAGTTCCAGGAAGCTCTTGACAGAGAAGCGGTAAAAGATTGATCTCTGAATTGCTGCAAGAGTGCTAGAATACCTTCATGTTACAAAATGGAATTTGTGTTGTCAACTGTTAGACTTCAGGACTTTCCTAGGGACATGATGATTTAGTGATGAATATATTCTTTTGTCTTTGTTCATAGTCATAGCTATAAGCAATAAGGATGTAACTGTAACTGTGGGACTGAGTGCATTTTGTACTGTTTTAAAAGTTTGGGGGAATTTTGCAGGGCGAAAGAACAGCTAATCTACCTGATCTATTGAAAGGTGGGCCTGCCCACAGCTGCAGGGTTTGAACTAGGTGGCCTTTAAAGGCCCCTTCCAACCCAAACCATTCTATTGTTCCGTGATCCTGTAATAAGGGATAAAGCTGAGCAACTGAAAGTCTGATTTTTCTTCCATACTGATTTTAGCTTTGTAGGAAGACATCTCTATGTGCTGAGTTTTAAAAGGCACAGTCTCACAGAAGCAACAGGACAATAACCTAAGGTCCTGTTTCAGGAAACATGTTCTTAATTTCATTTAGATATGATCTGTTATAGTCTGTTTTTGAAAAATGCTGGAGTAGTTTCACTTGAGTGCTAATTTCTGCTTTGAAGCTTTAAGTTGATTAAAAGGACTTGTAATTCTGTGGAAAACTGCCAAGTCCTATGCTCATAATGTAATATTAGAATTTTTTTCCTCTTGTCAAAAAC
>VWZV01010739.1:0-13557 GCA_013397155.1 Irena cyanogastra | reverse complement strand
TACTTCAGATGAAATTGGGAAAATACCTTCTAACTGGTGGAGTAGATAAGCCTGAAATAGTCTGCCCACAGGAATGCTCCATCTCTTCAACTGGAGATTTTTATGGCTGAAAAGCATCCATTAGGAAATGCTAGTGCTATATTTGGCTATGCACTTAAACAGAGGAAGAGACAGGACAGTGTCTTAGGAAGTCTACAGCTTAATTTTATATTTCTGTGATGTTCTTTGACTTTTACTTTCTTTTAAGAAGGCTGGTACCCAATTTTCAAGTTAAGAAATGTAAGATCAAGAAACACTGAATTTGTTCTTATACTGACTATCTTCGTTTGGGTGAATAACTGTCTGAATAATTGTCTTTTTCAATATATGCTTATATATTGGTTTTCCACAAAGTAGATAAAAGAAATGCATCTCAGGCTGAACAGAGCAGCAATCAAAATTCAGATGCTGAAATTCTAGAAGAGAACATTGACTTGGCCAAGGAGCAGGTGCTACATAGGTAAGTTTTATGAAGTACAAAAATATTACTTCGTCTAGATATTTAGGCATGTATCTGAATCTCATATGTGATCCAAGACAATACTTACATGCTTAATGTTAAGAATTTACTTAGAAGTTTCTATAATGTGGAGCCTAAAGGGTATTTTCATTTTCTGCATGATATAAATCCTCCTGGAAAATAAGAGTTCTTGTGTTTTGATTTTCCAGGGTATTGTTCCAAGGAGGATTTAGTTTTCAGGCATACATTTCAGGAACTGTGTGTATATATTCTGTATATATGTATCTATGTGTGCACTTATATCTGAGGTCTGTCATATGTGTGACTGCTCTTGAGTGAAATACACTTGATTTGAGTTAGAGATTTTGTAAAATGTTATTTTCTGCTTCTACATTTACAAAAACCTAATTTTAACTGAATCACTAGATGTTTAACTTTACAGAAAGAGTAAAATCAAGAACAATTCTTTCTTCTGAGTATTTGGTACTTTTAACTGTTTCAGACTATTATATCATGTATTACTATTGGTTTAATTGTGATGTTAGAAAGTAAATATAGCTTGTGACATGAAAGAGTAAGAAATACATTATCAGTTAATAGAATTTTGAAAAATTTCTTATATTTAAAATGAAAGGGATGATGTGGGTGAAGTTGTTTTAGTGTTCAATTAGATGATACGCTTTTTCTTTTAGTTATCAATTTTAGAAAATGTTTGGTTTTCCGTTAGTTAGGTTTTAATTTCATACATTGATATGATTTTTGTAGAATTTCAAGCTTCCTAGAGACATGGCCAAAATTAGAGAAATGGTTTTCAGTCCGTCAAAACACTCTAGTGAAAGTAAATGCAGAGACAGAAGAAAGTCTAGTGATTGAAACAGTGAAGGAAATTATAATAGAAGAAATTGAGAAAAAGCAGAATAGAAGTAAGTTTTCATATTCTTACTGTCTAGAATTCGGTAACAAAAGACTTTGTTTCTTATAATTAACACTAATAATCACTATATAAAATTATATGGCAACCTACATTTTTGCTGCCCCTGAAAAAAATTTGAGGATATGCCGGTTAGTGATACTGCATCAGTACCCTGAGCTTTTCTGTTCTGCTTTCACCATTTCAGAGTTTATAGACCAATTTTGCATAAAAATTAAAGCATTAAAATCAGTCCTTTCTTCCTGTTTTAAAAATTACAGCCAGCATCTTCATCTATGGGAAAGCATAATTGTGTAAGAAAGTCTTAACTTGCCACTATGAACATATAGTCATTTATTGTATAAACATTGTGAACATATAGTCATTTATCCATAAAAATATGGATAAGTAGGAGGAGTTTTGACATTTAATTTTGGTACATCTTTGTTTCATTTTTCTTCCTTATTACCCAGAAAGAAAGAATATTTTAAAATAATTAAAAAAAAAAAAAAGAAAGAAAAATGATGAAGCATCCAAGGGGACAAATGCATTAAGTAAACCAGCAATAGTGACCTCTAAATAGCCAGTTTTTTTCACAACTATTATGAGAAAATTGTCATGTGTCTCCTACCACCAAAAGAAGAAAAAACCAAACTTGAAAAGCACTTGTAACAGTAAAAGTTTATCCCACTACTTCTGTGCAAGGTTTCTAGCTCATCGGGGTTTTTTTGTTTGCTTGGTGTATAATTAATGTCCTGCTAGAGTCAATAGCAAAATTCCTATTGTTGCAAATGGAGTGAAGATTTTCTAGTTAGAATCCATGTGTTGTATAGAAGTATTTAAGGGCTGTTTACTTCCTAAGGAGAAATAATACCTGGGGTCCATTAATAAAGTTTAATTTCATATTTATGTTGATAGCTTCCAAGCTGTCCTTCACTATTAGGTTCATATAAGCAGAATAAAGTATCAGGTTGGTCAAGCATATTTTCACTTTAGTGAATCCATGCTGACTACTCCTCATCAGCTTCTTGTCTTCCATCTGGATAGAGATGGTCTCCAGAATGATGTGCTTCAGCACCCGTCCAGGAGTTGAAGTGAAGCTGACTGACTGGTAGTTCCCTCTGCCCTCTTTATTGCCACTTTCGAAGACCAGGGTGACATTTGCTTTCTTCCAGTCCTCAGGCATCTCTCCTGATCTCCATGACCTTTCAAAGATGATCATGAGCTCCCTAGCTATTATGTCTGCCAGCTCCCTCAGGACTTGGGGATGCATCTGTCAGGGTCCTTGGATTTATGGATGTCAAGTTTGTTTACATGTTAACTGATCCAATGTTCCTTAAGCATTGCTGATTTCATGAGTGTATTTTCGATGAAAAACACCTAAGTAATGAAGCAATGAATCTGTTCCATTATTTTGAACCTGTGAGAGTAGCAGAGATGTCTGATTCTGTTTATTGACATTTAAAATACAGTTGGAAGTACTAATTGTATATTCATATCAAGGGTCTGCTGAAGAAATAGCACCGGAAGAAGAAAAGGTTTTACCAGTTACGGATGAAGAAGAGGTTTTGCCAGTCACAGATGAAGAAGAAAAGGTTTTATCAGTCACAGCTGAAGAAAAGGTTTTACCATTTATAGATCAGCCTTCTCCCTCTCCTGAGACACCACCACCAATTGAACCAGGATCAGATGAATGGATTTATGTAGACGAACCACTTCCCAAGGTACACTAATTCCCAACTGAAAATCTTAAATATCAAAGTATATATTTTTCTTAGTGTTTTATATATGTCCTATGTAAACCTTTTGCATCATTGCATGTTGTTTTTTTCAATGTTTTTTCAATAAAAGGTATGCTAGTATTTTGTCGTAAATATACAAAAACAGTTGCTACCAAAACACATAAAATAAGGAATATTTTACAGAAAAAATTTTCAAGGTTATTTGAAACGTCCACATCTTAAGCAGGATTTTGTATCTGAATGGCAAACAGATTTTAATTCAGTCGCTAATGTTTACCAGTTTTTCCTGTTAACTGCAATCAGCTCACATATGCTGAGTTTCCTCTGGCCATGGCCTATATTTACATTTCATGACAGTCAGTCAGTCAAACATCACTTTTGCAACACTAAGCAGTCAACTTGGATTTTTGTGAGCTGAAACACTTATGAATGACCAAATTTTCTTACTTCAGCGTTCATTCAGAATCATCACTTATTTTATGAGCATATCCAAAACAACAGATACTGGAATATTCTGCTGGAATTTCCCATTCCTTTAGCGACCTTTTTCCTTTTACCACTTTTTCCTGAGGAAATTCACAGGATGAAAGTATATATTGGTACAGTGTCTGTAATCAGCTGTAAACCAAAAGAAATACATAGTGAAAAAAACCCCAATAATATGATTTCATGAAATAATGTTTTGTGTATTTGCTAATGCTACAGATAAATGAATTACCAAGAAATAAATCAATTAATTTGGATGTTTTTAAAAAATTCACAGGAGATAATTGATTTTTTAGTACCTTACTGGGAAATGGTAGAAAATACATATATGAATACGATCAAAACTGTACTTAGATGTCTAAGGGATGAACAGTACACTATAATTCATTACACAGCAGACATTAGGTAAGTAGAAATAGTATCTTACTACATTTACATATTACATTAGTATTAGTGGTTTATATTTTTCATGGGGCATTCTGTAACCCAGAAGTTATTTTTACTGTAATTTACAGAAAAAAATTTCAAGATTATTTGAAACGTCCACATCTTAAGCAGGAGTTTGTATCTGAGTGGCAAGCAGATTTTAATTCAATTGCTGATGACCTGCAAGATGATGAGGAAACAAAAGCTGAACTACACCAAAGGGTTACTGTAAGTAAATGACAGAAATTACAATATACCCTAGACTATTATTTCCTTGTATGCAAGTTTTATATAACATGAATGATATTATTATTTACTTCTTTCGTCCTCTTCACAGTTCTTCTTAAACTATGTCATTTCCTCCTGTGCATAATCTGTCCTGTAAAATTATTCTTCTATTGTTTCCCCATAATTTTCTTACATCTTACTTTGGTTTTTAGGTTACACTGTGGCATTGTGGTACATGTAAAATAAATATTTCTCTGCTCTCTTTTTCTTTGCATTTTGTGGTTCTCAGAGATTTTGCAAGTTGGATATTTCTATTGCAATCTAAAAAATTTTGGCAGTATTTTTTCTGTAGATTATATATGATAATCTATGCTTTCTAAAACTGATTCTTACCAAGTATGTAGAATTTCTTGGGATATTTTGATTCCGGTAGATATTTTCTATGTCATGTCCTGAGAGTTCTTTTTCACAAAAATCCATTACTAAATGTCCTAGCAAGTTCAGAGCCAGATTTAGCATAAGCCAAAAGTAGAACTATCTTTGAATTCATCAGATTCCATTTTAGAACAGATATGATTTTTAGTTGAGTGGTTATCAGGAATGCTCCCCAAAAAGGAGAAAAGAAAATGACAACATTTTTAGTTGAAGGGATCATTTGAGGAGTAATGGATTAATTCATCTGAGATGGAAAAAGCACTGGACCTCATTTACCATAAATATTCCAAAAGAATTGAATAGAAGACTGAAAAGTCATTACCTATATTCCTAATTTCTGCTGAATGGCATTATAAAAAGACTGGAATCACTCTGTCCTATATTTCAGAAAGATAAAATTAAAATATTAGGCCTTTTGCTCATAACAGAAATCCATGTTTGACATTATCCAGTTCAAATTATGTGGAGAGGGGGTTATACTTCCATATGATGCAGTGAAACTCAGAGACTGTGATAAGCCTGAGAACTTTGGAGTGAATATATGATTTTCAGAATTATTTTTTTTTAATAACCCATTCACCCCTTGTGAATCCGAAACCTGTGAATGATTGTGAAGGTGAACTTCCTCTCTGCTGGTAAAGCCATGCTCATTGTATCTCCTTGAATGTATGAATTCTGTCAGCCATCCTTTCTTGCTGTTAGAAAGAAAGAGGAAATGAAAAGAGTGACAATCTTCATAAACACAATAATGTTTTTCCTCAAACTCACAGACTCCTCAACACTGTCATCTCAACTGGACCCTTTCTAAAACACTGGAAAATGCCGGCTGTAATGTCTGAAAAATAAATTTCTCTGATATCAGCAGGGAAATGTAAAAACCTACCCCATTTTGTGATGTATGTAAAATTCCTTAAAAGTCCAAAGCACAGAGGGTACCCAAGACTTTGGCCTGATGTTTAAGTTTAACCCCAGCCTGCACTTAAGCCTCATGCAGCCATTGACCCCCACCAGTGGGATGGGGGAGAGAATTGTAGAAGTGAGAAAGTTCGTGGGCCGAGGTAAAGACAATTCAACAGGCAAAGCAAAAGCTGTGTACAGAAGCAAAACAAACAAGGGATTCATCCACCACTCCCTGTGGACAGGCAGGTGTTTGGCCATCCCCAGGAAAGCCGAGTTCAATCACACATGGTGGTGACTTGGGAAGACAAACACAGCCACTCCCAGTGTCCCCTCTGCTTCCTTCTTCTCCCTCTGCTTTCTATATTGAGCATGGTGCCGTATGGGATGGAATGTCCCTTTAGTCATCTGGGGTCAGCTCTCCTATCCGTGTCCCTTCCCAGCTTCCTGGTACCCACAGCCCCCTCGCTGGTGGGTTGGGGTGAGGAGCGCAAAGGCTCTGTGCAAGTGCTGCTTAGCAATAACGAAATCATCCCTGTGTTATCAGCACTGTTTGCAACACAAATCCAAAACTACACCTTCATACCTGCTACTGTGAAGGCAGTTAACTCCTGCCCAGCCAAAGCCAGCACNATACACAGAACAGACGACTGGGGATACAAGCATCATAAAGTCACCCTAGGACATTATCCAAAGACAGAATTACTGTGGATAAAATACACTTCAGCAGCACATCTCTTATCTGTCTTCCAGCAGTTTCCCCAAATTCCGCCTCACTGCATTGCTATTATTGAATATGGTCGGTCTCTTGCTCCAAATAGGAGAGGACTGAGTAAATGCGTCCATTTTTCATTTTTTCCACCACCTTATTACAAGAGAAGAAGGAGAGAGAAGCTGCTTCACTGTGAAAAGAAGAGCAGTGAGAGAGAAAAAGAAGATACTCATAAAACAAGACGAGCTGGGGGTCATGGTGCAACAGCAGAGCTATGATGTCATTGCCATCATGGAAACATGGTGGGATGACTCACATGGCTGGAGTGCTGCACTGGATAGGTACCAGCTCTTCAGGAGAGACAGGAAAGGGAGAAGAGGTGGAGGAGTGGTGGACAACTCCTTCTATAAACAGCAGCAGAATGTTTCTGGATCATCAGCCCTTGTTCTTGTAGGCGATTTCAACTTGCCAGACATTTGCTGGGAACTTAATACAGCCGAAAAAAGGCAGTACAGGAAATTTTTAGAGTTTGTGGAGGACAACTTTTTCTCGCAGCTGGTGGGTGAGCCCACCAGAGGAGATGGGCTGGTGGGATATGTGGTGGTTGGAGGCCGCTTAGGGCACAGTGATCGTGAAATTATAAAATTCTCAACATTTGGTGAAATCAGGAGGAATATTAATAAGACTTTTACATTGGACTTCTGGAGGGCAGACTTTGGCCTATTCAGGAGACTTATTCAGAGAGTTCCTTGGGAAGCAGTCCTTAAAAAACAAAGGAGTTCAGGAAGGGTGGGCGTGCTTCAAAACAGAGATCTTGAGGGCACAGGAACGGACTGTCCCTGTGTGCTGAAACATGAGTCAGCGAGGCAAATGTCCAGCTTGGATGGGCAAGGAGGTTTTGAAGGAACCAAGTAGGTTAACAAAAATAGGAATAAAAAAAGGTATAAAAAAGTAGGAATAGGAATAAAAAAAAAATGTATTATCTTTGGAAGGAGAGTCAGGTCTCTCAGGAAGTATTTAGGAGGGCCGCTAGAGCATGTAGGAAAAAAGTTAGGGAAGCCAAAGCTCAGTTTGAACTTAAAATGGCAACTTTTGTAAAGGATAATAAAAAAAAAAATTAGAAGTATATTAATGGTAAAAGGAAGAGTAAGACCAACCATTGTTCTTTATTAGATGCAGAAGGGAACTTAGTAACTGCAGATGAGGAGAAGGCAGAGATGCTTAACGCGTTCTTTGCTTCAGTTTTTTGTCGGAAGTCAACTTGCCTTCAGGACAACTGTCCTCTTGGGTTGGTAGATGGTGTTGGGGAGCAGAATGGTCACCCTGTTATCCAAGAGGAGGCGGTCAGAGAACTGCTGAGATGCTTGGATATTCATAAATCCATTGGACCAGATGATTTCCATCCCAGGGTGGTGAGGGAGCTGGCAAATAAGCTTGCGAAGCTGCTCTCTGTCGTTTACCAGCAGTCTTGGTTCACTGGTGAAGTTCCAGATAACTGGAAGCTGCCAGTGTGACACCCAGTCACAAAAAGGGTGAGAAGGAGGATCCTGGTAATTACAGGCTGGTTAGCCTGACCTCAGTACCTGGTAATGGAGCAGTTTATATTGAGTGTCATCACACAGCACTTACAGGATGGCCAGAGTATCAGACCCAGCCAGCATGGGTTTAGGAGGGGTAGGTCGTGTTTGACCAACCTGATCTCCTTTTATGATCAGGTGACCCACCTGCTGGATGCAGGAAAGGCTGTGGATGTTGTGTACCTGAACTTCAGCAGAGCCTTTGACACTGTCTCCCACAGCACACTCCTGGGAAAGCTGCAGCCCACGGCTCGGACAGCAGCATTATTTGCTGGGTTCAGAACTGGCTGGATGGCCGGCCCAGAGGGTGGTGGTGAATGGTGCTGTATCCAGCTTGGGACATTCACCAGTGGTGTCCCTCAGGGGTCTGTGCTGGGGCCAGTTCTTATTTTTATTGACACGTGGATGAAGGCATTAAGTCTTTCATCAGCAAGTTTGCAGATGGCACTAAGCTGGTGTGTTGATCTGTTGGAAGGGAGAAGACCTTTGCAGAGAGACTTGGAACGGTTGGATGGATGGGCAGAGTCCAGTAGGATGAAGTTTAATAAGTCCAAGTGCCAAGTTCTGCATTTTGGCCACAATAACCCCCTGCAGAGTTATAGGCTGGGGACAATGTGGCTGGACAGTGCCCAGGCAGAAAGGGACCTGGGGGTGCTGGTTGACAGCCGACTGAATGTGAGCCAGCAGTGTGCCCTGGTGGCCAAGGAGGCCAAGGGCATCCTGGCCTGTATCAGGAATAGTGTGGCCAGCAGGAGCAGTGAGGTCATTCTTCCCCTGTACGCAGCACTGGTGAGGCTGTGCTGTGTCCAGTTCTGGCCCCTGAGTTTGGGAAGGACGTTGAGACACTTGAGCGCGTCCAGAGGAGGCAACGAGGCTGGTGGGGGGCTTGGAACACAAACCCTGTGAGGATCGACTGAGGGAGCTGGGAGTGTTTAGCCTGGAGAAAAGGAGACTCAGGCGTGACCTTATCACTCTGTACAACTCCCTGAAAGGTGGCTGTAGTCAGGTGAGGGTCGGTCTCTTTCTCCAGGCAGCAACTGACAGAACCAGAGGACACAGTCTCAAGCTGCATCAGGGGAAATATAGGTTGGATATTAGGAAAAAGTTTTTCACTCAGAAAGAGTGATAAAGTTCTGGAATGGCCTGCCCAGGGAGGTGCTATAGCCACCATGGATGTGTTTTAAAAAAGACTGGATGTAGCACTTGGTGCCATGGTTTAGTTGAGATGTTAGGGCATGGGTTGGACTTGATGATCTTGAAGGTCTTGCCAACCTAGTCATTCTGTGATTCTGTGAATTCTGTGAAAACATGCTTTTAGCTTCTGCCAGAGGAATATAACTCACTGTGTTCCTCTGCAGTTTTCTCCACTGCTTTCAGTAAATCAAAACTGTGACTTAAATAATAGGAAGACAAAGAGTAAAATCCTTCTTGTTACATGTTTAAGAAAGATACTAGAAAGAGCTGTACATCAGTTTGTACAAAACATTAGTGTGGTTTTTTGTGCGGTATTGCATTTATGTGAGGTTTTTTGTGGCAAAGGGTCTGCAGAGGTGGCTTCTGTAATGTAACAGCATGGCAGCTGTGAGACAGGAGTGAAAAAATGTAGGAAACAGCTCTGTGGTCACCAAGGACAGTGAAGAAGGAGGAAGAGGAGGTGCTCCAGACACCAGAGCAGAGATTCCCCTGTGGCCTGTGGAGAAGGCCATGGTGATGCAGGTTGTTCCACAGAAGTCCATGGAGCACCACAGGGAAGCAGATCTCCACCCTGCAGTGCATGTGGTCCACCCAGGCTGTATCAGGTGGACATGCTGTGAAGGAGCAGCAGCCTGTGGAGAGCCCAGCCAGAGCAGGTTCCTGGCAGGAGCTGTGGCCCATGGAGTACTTACACTGGAGCAGTACAGTCCTAAAGGGCTGCACACACAGAAAGGATCGACGCTGGAATGGTTGTTGAAGAAATGAAGCCTGTGGGAAGGACTTGCATTGGAAAAATCCATGGAGGACTGTATTCCATGGGAGGAACTTCACTCTGGAGCAGGGAAAGAGTGTGAGGAAAAGGAGTGGCAGATAAAAATGTGTCATGAAGTCCATTCCCCATTTTCCCTGTGCCATTTAAGAAGTAGAAAAGTCCGGAGTGAAGTTAATCCTAGGAAGAATGGGTGGGGGAAAGATGTTTGTAGTTTTGTTTTATTTCTCATTATTCTGCTGTGTTATTAATTGGCATTAAATTAAATTAATTGCCCCAAATCAAGTCTGTTTTGTATATGATGGTGATAGGTGAGTGATCTCCTCATCATTATCTTGATGTATGAACTTTTCCATCGTATTTTCTCTCCCTTTCCTGTGAGGAGAGTGATAGAGCGGTTCAGTGGACAGGTGGCAGCCAGCCAAGGTCAACTCACCACTGCCAGTAGATATGTCATATGCTTATATTTTTTGATCCAGCAGCATATTCGTATGTGCATATTCTACAGTGTGAACAGCCATGAATATCTGATTGCCTGCACCTTCTAGCCTTGACTACCTTCTAGCCATCACTGATGTGTTAGGTAGCACAAGGACTTCCCTGTGATTTTTGTCCCATAGAGGACAAGTGGATTTATCTGAAGTCTTTAGACAGGGGGAGACAAACAAAATCTGATATAATAGGGTGTAACCAAGACCTGGTGAACATGGAAGCACTTCACCGGAAGCCTAAGCTCCTCTCCTTTTCTTCTGTCCCAGAACAGGTCATGTAGGGTAGAATTGCCTGGAGCCAGATACATCTCAAATTGTCCTACCTTGGCACTGTTTTAACAGCACTCTTCTCCTCCCATGGCCTCTTACACATAGTGGCCTGTCACACTATTTCCATGCAGAGATTGCAATAGGGAGCAAATGGGTTGCATAATATTTTGTGCTTAGAATGCCCTCAGTGCTGTCAGTGCTGTCAGCACATAGTGCTGTTTGACATATTCACTAGCTGAAGAGCCCTTAATTAAAAGAACATTAGAGAAAAGTGGTGTAGAAGCTACTCAAATTTGAAAAACACTTGAAATCTGACACAATTTTCTCAGTATTTTTCATACTGCCCATCCCTTGAGAGTACTATTCTTAGCATGTTAATTAGCACACCATTCAAGCGCAAAGTTGTTGGTGCAGTTGGGAGCTTAGCTATTCATAGTCTCACATTTGTCTAGCTTAGGTAGATCATCTCTGCCTGAGGAAAGCAAGGCTGCCTGTGCACTGAACTCATGTCTTTGTGTTCTTCTCTCTGGCACACTTGTAAAGAAATTTTATGTCAGCCCTCTGTGACATTTTCTGTACATGTCTTCTGACAGGCATATGACCTGACCAGGTGTTGATACTTATAACAATAAAGGAAAAGCCCTAGATAGGAAGTTGCCCTATACATAGGCCAAAAAAAAAGTTAGGTTTTCTTTCATAATTAATTATCATATTTGATTTTGTGTTTTAGGACCTAAGAGATCTTCTCTGGGATATCTGTGACATTAGAAAGGAAGAAGCAGAGCTGGAACGTATTGGTATCATGAATGAAAGGTGGTTACCAGATCGTAGAGGGATTGCAATGAACCATTTCTTTACACTTATGCAGGTATGGACTGCTACAGTAAGCCTAAGACAAATTTCATATGGTTGGCTCCAAATATGTGAAGGATTAAAAATAAGTTAACCAAATGTTCATGTGTTTTCTGAATTTATAGACAAAGTTAAGAGACAAAAAGAAGATGACACTCCATACATTTAACTTTGGAATACAGCAAATTAAGAAAAATACCATTCTTGTTGCTCAAACCCCAAAACTTTCAAGCTCTATTATTTTTGCAATTTTTCAACTCCAACGCATCATCTTGAGTTTTGTGACAGAAATGTTACAGCTTTTTATCCTTCTGTGATCATATTGACATCTCAATTTATGAATTGCATCATTCACAGCTTGATGTTATAGTATTTCCATATCTCAAATTTATTTCAGTTGTAATTTCACCAGTGTAGCTTGAAATTTTGTCTGCTGACCAACAAAAAGAAACCCCAAAAAATCAAGTTATGTTTTGAGATTGAGATGTCATTTGCTGCTGTTTTTCAAATGTGACCCAGCTTTCAGATACATAACTTCAAAGTTTTCAAGAGTCCATTCAGTCCTGCAGTAAAGTAAGATATCCCTGTTACTGCTGTTCTAGGTGCATAAATTTAGTTTAGAATTGGATTGGAGTATTCTAGACTAGACTTGACTAGACACGCTTTTGTGTAAACAAAGTGACCATTCTGTGAATATTTTGGCAAGTTTAAAGAAGACAATGAAAACAGCGTTTTAAACACATATCTTGTGATGCTAATTTAGCTGAAAAAGCCAGGCCTAAGCAGTTTAGGGTGGGCTTTCAACCATTAATTCTCTCTGCTGTTTTTATATGTTTAATAAAAAAGGGAACCGCTCTCTTATCTCATATGTCTGTTGTTGTAATTCAAGAAAAGTTTGTGAAATAGTCAGTGCTCTAGTAAGGAAATTGTTAACTTTGTTTTCAAAGAGTCTACATAATGCCCTAAATAAAGACGTTGCGTCACTGACTAGAGAGGTCAAAATATCAAAAAGCTGCTGACTATCTGAACTTCATTGGTCCTTTAACTAGGGTATTTGTAGTCCTGGATATTTTAAAAAATCCATCTTGAACTATATGCATAAAGGAGACAAAGTTATATTACAGAGCTTAAGTATTTTATTATTCTCCTTTTATTCTCCTTTGCAATCCTAGTTCCAACAGAATTTCATGGGCATGTATGATGGAGTTCAGAGGAGATTCACTATGATGCTAATTTGATCTGTCTTGTGTGGATAGTAACTGTTTAAAATTACTAACACATATTAACCATACGTAAGCTTTTGTTTTAATAAAGAAAAATTTAATAGAAAATACTACTTCTTGCTTTACTTAGTATATATTCCCCCTAATAAATGAATTATTAATTCTAAAACTACAGGACTAAAAATACAATAACTATAACTTTATGTAGTGACTATTCTTTTAAGAAGCAGCCAAAAATAGGCATCTTTGTTATTCAGCTCTCCATTTGTGGGTTTTTCTGTTGGAAGTTACATATATTCCCCAGGTGGCTCTGTAACTGTGTAAACACATAGATTTGTATAAGTGCCGTTTATCAGATTTCATTCCTTCTTTCTATGTACAGTTATACTAGAAGATATTTCCTCCTTAACTTATGGATAAGTGCTGGTTTACACCACAAAGGTTTTATCCTTTGTTTTGTGAATGTGGTTTTGTGCATTTTCCCATGAATATTCAGTACTGTTTTGTCAGTTAGAAACTAACACCATACTGAATCAATAAATCAAAACATGACAGGTGTTAAATGTTTCTTGAATCTTTACTTGATTTCTTCTGAGATGATTCACACAAAAAGATCATGACACTTAGGTGTTCAAAGCCTGTTGATTACCTAGGTCCAGAAAAACTGTATGACTTTTAAAATTTTCTCCCATCACATAATCCTTTTTATTTTATGCTTTTAAGACTTTATTTCTTCTGAACAAGAAGATCCATGTAATCTGCCAGCACAGTATACAGCAGTATAATTTGTCAGCAGCAGTATACTTGCTACTAGGAAATATATATACGTCAAAATATATTGTAATT
>VWZV01010738.1:477497-630407 GCA_013397155.1 Irena cyanogastra | reverse complement strand
GAATGTCTCCAGAGAGGGAGAATCCATGCTCTCCCTGGGCAGCTGTTCCAGTGCTCTCCCACCCTGCATGGAAAGAAGTTCTTCCTCATGTTGAGGTGGAACTTGCTGTGTTTTAGTTTATGGCCATTGCTCCTTGTCTTGTCTCAGGGTTCTGCTGACAAGAGTTTGGCACCATCCTCTTGGCATCCTCTTTACCTGCAAGAAGAGAGCATTTCTATATGTAAATATATATAATATTGACTTATTTTTATATATATAATGTATATATTCCTTTTTCTACCAGAAACCAGGGCCCACATATTAAAACTCTGCATGGTCTTAATCCTACACACAAAGTACTGTGAGCTTACATGGCACAATCAGGGCTAAAATATCCAAGGAAACTTTGTTGGTGGAGAAGTGCAAAGGCAAGAGATTCCTTTTAGGCCTATGACTGAAAAATAAAAAGTGTTTTGAATGAAAAGTGAGGAATAAAGAGTCCACTTTCTTAATCCCTGTGGTGAAGAATGTCTCAGCAAGCAGCTCATGGAGATGCCCTCGACAGAAGCATGGAGATGACAAGAAATGCAGGCTTGTGTAGGAGACAATTTGATTTTCTGTCCTGCTAAGAGAGAGCATTTTTAATTCTCATTCTTCCCATACCTGTCTGTCATTTTACCCTTTTCAACCCATTCTCCCAGCCCTGGTTCCTGACAGCTCTGACCTTTTGTAGCAACTGGAGCACACGAGGGTGGGCCTGACAACGTGAAAAGAGAGAATCAGAGTTGGATTTAAGTGTAATTGATCCTTAATATACAGCCATGTTTTGGTTTTTAATGATCATATCTAATAAAATAAAATAAAAAAGATAACACGGATTAAGTAAATATTTGAACAAGCAGTTAAATAAACTGAAGTATGTGCACGCATATATGTGAGTGTAGACAAAGTTTCAAGAAATAAATAACAAACATTTACAAAAATAAATATTTAGGTAAAATAATGTAGACCCTGCCAGTGCAAATCAGAAATGTGTCAGAAAAACACCTCCACTGACCCCTTCCCCAGAACAGCTCCAGAGTCTTGAGCCTGCTCAAGTGATACAAGGATTATAACAGATTTCTGGTATTAACTTTCAGAAATTATGTTTGCAGTTTTTATTCCTCTTTTTCCCCCTATATTTCTGACATATCTGCTCTTCAATAAAGCTCCAGAACTCAGGCTATAGCAGCATCTACACTTTCACCTGTCCATCTAACCTGCAAAAATAAAAAAACCCCATAATCGTGTTTCACAGAATCACACCTAATGTAAGTAATCAAATAAACGAGCTGCTCACATTGACCTCTCTCTCTGTCCCCATTTGGCTATGAATAATACCTGTGGATCCCTCAGGATTTTGTCCTTTAAACACACAAGGAGTAATAAAACCTTAGACCCAGGGAGAATATTCTGCCTCAGCCTTTTGGCTGTGGGAAGTTCTCCAGCGCAAGAGAAGTGTCTCAGTTTTTGGGGTTCCTAAAAAGATGATATCTCTGTGATAACAGATCAACCTCAGCACCAGGAGGAGGTGAGGGACAGCAGCAATATCCATATGGAAAGAGCTATAATTAGGGTAGACTTAAAGATTTGGGAGCAATTCCTTGCTAAGCCTGAATATTAAATCTTCACAGAAGCTTCACAGAAGCAGCAGGAGTTTTACAGAGAAGATGCAAATTAAAGCTGCGAGTCTTCTCCAAAATCCAGACCTGTCTATCACCCAACCCTCATTCCTTTAAAGAGTTTTGATGAGCCCCAGGAATGAGGATCATGAAATTGGAGCTATTGGAGGTACAGAAGAGGATCCTTTTCAGGAATCAAAATCTCGTTCATGCAGCAGGAACCTTAAGATCAGCAAATGTTGTACAGAATTGTTCCATCAGCAGTTATTGCTGATACAGCCTCATCTACAACCTGGTCCAAATGTGTGTGGCCATGGCTTGCAGCTGACTTAGGCCAGGTTTAAGTTCAGGCTTCATCATGGACAAATAATTTGATATTTCTCATTACTGGTGTCAAGGAGTTCATGCAACAGAGAAATTCCCCATTCCCCATTTAAAGCTGTTGACTAGAGCAAGCCAGGAAGTTGGAATTCCTGAAGGTCTCAGACATTTCCTTGACCCAGGAACTCTCTAAAACATATCTTATAACCAAATTTATCTTATAATAAATAAGAGAAATCATGAAGATACCTAAGGGAATCAAGAAGATGTTGGACAAACTTCTCTGGCTGCAGCCTGAGGCCTTCTGGAAAGCCTGGTGGAAACATTTGTGAGGAAATGTGGCCATGGAGAGCCACTTTTTTTTGCAGGCAAACAGACACCAGGAAAAACATTGGCATGGAGCTGCTTGCTATGTCTGGTGAAGGTGATAAATCAGACAAGAGACCAAAGAATAACACAGGAATTTTGTCACTTCTCGTGCCGAGAAAACGAGTCCAACCCAAACTCTCGGTGTGTTTAAATCACACCATTCCCAAGCAGAGCCCAGGATTAACTGTTCCTCTGCAAATTGTCAGTAAAGCAACCTCATCAACCCTCCACTACCTCATTTTAAATATCTTTTCTCCTCTACAGCTGAGGGTCAAAAGTGGTCAAATTAAATGGCCAGAACATTGTTCTTTTATTTTATGGGAGAAGTTGAGCACTGAAGCTCCAGACGGAGCTGCTGGAGGCCATGGCTGTCACATCTCACAGGCCTGGAGCCTCCTCTTCTTTTTTTCCCCCTGTAGAAAAGGGTGGAGAGGGTGCCCTGTTCCAGGCCAGGTTGGATGGAGACCTGAGCAAGGTGGCGTTGGAAATAGAAAATAAATGTTCTTTAAGGTCCTTTCCAACCCAACCCAAACCATTGTAGGATCCTATGGAATGAAGGAGGGATGAGAACTCTTGTCCTGGATATTGCAGTTATAAACCAAACCTGCCCTTAAAGCTGTATCTAAAATTTCAATTTTAAGCATCAAAGCCAAATCTGCAGGCCCAAAACCTAGAGCTCTTTAAGTGAGGAGTTGCTGAGCTCATTAAACTCATTGTTGAAGCCCAGATTTGTGCATAACTGAGCAGATCCAGGAGCAGAGGTTTCAGGACCACAAATCACAGAGCCATGGAATGGTTTGGGTTAGGGTTAGGGTTAATGATCATCTAATCCCACCCCTCTGCCATGGGCAGGGACACCTTCCACTGTCCCAGGCTGCTCCTAGCCTTGTCCAGCCTGGCTCTGGAACACTTCCAGGGATGGGGCAGCCACAGCTTCTCTGGACAACCTGTGCCAGGGCCTCAGCACCCTCACAGGGAAGAATTTCTCCCTAATAGCCAATCTAAATCAGATCTTCAGATTAAAACCATTCCCCCTTGTCCTGTCACTCCATGTCCTTGTCCCAAGTCCCTCTCCTGCTCTCTTGGAGCCCCTATAGGCACTGGAAAGGCCTCTAAGGTCTTCATGGAGCTTTTTTTCTGAGAGAAAAATTAACAGTGTAAGATGTCTCCTCACATTCTGAAGATTTTTGGAAGCAGACAGAAATATATGTGGATGCACATCACCCTCTGCTAGGCTGGATAGGGAGAAAATCACTTTTTTTATGGACAGGAGCTCATTGAACCAGGCTGTGAACTGTGTAAGGTGTGAACTGTGGGACCTGGAGCAGCTACATCCCAAGAATCCAAATGTTGTTTCATGCTGCAGAGCTGGAAGGATAATGGGAATTATCCTTGCCTTTGTAATGGGATTTAATACATCAAGAAATCTCTCATGTCTTAATTCTATGTAAAAAACTAAAAGGGCACCAAAGACTGTGTGGGAATGGTGGTGGGTGTCAGATGCAGCTCGTAGGGATGAACTCAATTCAGAGGCCAACTGAACCCAAAATTTCCTCTGCTTTTTAAGCTGCTCATTGTGATGCTCCAGGTCCTGCCAGTAAAACCACCACTGAAGGCTCTCTCTTCTCACCTTGTTTCAGCAGCCAGCAAAATAATGTTAAGACATGAGAACAGCCACCCATAAATAGCAGGAATTAGAGCCAGAAATGGTGGCAGCAATGCCACTGACTCCAATTCATGGTTCCCTGAGGATTATTCCAAGAGCTTCTTGCATGACCCGGCTTCTCTGTGTGCAAATGACTCAGCCCAAGAGGACGTTTTAAATGACATTTATTATTTACATTTTTATAATGCCTTTGGAGATTACTTTTCTTTCCCCCGTGCCCCCAAATCTTTCTTTTCATTTCTGCTCCAGCTTTCTCATTGAGCTGTCTCATCACGCCTGCGAGAGGCAGAGCTGAGGAATAAACAGTGTTTTGGGCGCTGCAGGAGGAAAATAAATGCAATGCAACAGCTCATCTGCTGAAATTTTAGCTGTAACTGAGTGCACTAAAGTCTGCTCCTTGTTTGTCAGGGAAGCAGTTTGTATTTCCATGTAGAATTTCCTCCCAAAAGGCTTTGTAGTAAAGATGATTTAGCAGGCAGAGCTCTTCCCTTGTTCGGTCATGATGAAATCACATTTTGCTGTGTTTTCGTGGGAACATAAGACCAAGTGTGCAGCCACAGTTTGCCTTTTTTTCCATTTTTTTTTTTTTTGGGGTCCTGCAGCTCACAATTCCTGTTGCTTTCCCAGAGTTTTTATTTTAGAGTTTCATTTTAGCCTAGAGGTGGCTGCTGTAAGGGGTAAGAACACAGGGATGAGGAGAAGCAAAATTATTTAAAGTAACTCTCAATTACAACTGAATGCAAAATGTTTTTTTTCCCATGCTGTGAGGCACATTAATAGCCTGCCTCCAAATCTTCCTGTCCTTTCCAGGCATTTCTATGCTTTTCATTGCTCTGGAGTGAGAAACAACAAACTCCTTCTCTTTGCTTGGAAAGTGGAGAAGCCACTTCAAGCAAACTTGAAGTCTTCGTTTGACCCAAAGATGGGATTTTGGCCAAGGCAAACATTCCCCAGGGTCATTCTGGGAGATGAAAAGGAGCTTTCATCCTTTCTTTTCTTGTTTACAGTCACATGGTGATGCCCTTTGCTCCTAGAGAGCTCCCCTGGCCATCCAAGGAGATGTTCAGGCTCTGACATCTTCCCTATGAATCTTCCTGAACACTCCTGAAGGGCAGCTGAGATAACTCATATGAGCAAAGGTGATCTCGCTGTCAGTGATGGATGAGGTAACTCCACATATCCCACATTTTAATAGGAAGTCCCCATGAAACTACTTGTCTGAGTATGTTCCTCATCCATAAAGAATGGGAAATGTTATTTATAAAATGTACAAAATAGCAATTTTCCCCTGTATTGATGTCTGAGATGATCAGTTGATCCACAATCAGAATCATGGGATGGTTTGGGTTGGAAGGGATCTTAAAGGTCATCCAGTTCCACCCCCTGACACAGGCAGGGACACTTCCCACTGTCCCAGGTTGCTCCAAGCACTGTCCAACCCGGTCTTGAACACTTCCAGGGATGGGGGATCCACATTCACTCTCATTTTCAGGAATGCTGTGTGTGTCTGGTGTGACGTGTAAAGATTACACATTTTTAAGGATAATATAATGGAAATCTGCAGCACCTTTTAGCCAAAGGGCTGATTAGCTCTCCTGCTTTGTTCTTTTTGCCCTTCCCTTATGGAAGATATTCAAGGACAGGTTGTCACGTTAGGACAACAAGAGAGAAAAGTTTTCATTTCCAGCTGCAAAAGGAAGGGGAAAAGAAGGAGGTGAAGAATTTGTGACAGATAGATTTGGCATTTCATCCCAAACCATTCCAGAGCTGAGGACACATTGCGGATGTCTTGGGTTTGTAAGTGGTGAACTGCCAGTGACCTTTGCTCACAGAGCAGGGCAGGAACCTGGGGATGAAAATTCTGGGCTCTGAGGAAGGCACTGACAATTCACTTTTCCCCTTTGCCAACCAATGAATGGACATTGCAGCGTGCAAGACACTCCAAATTCAGGCTTCTGCTCCTTCTGGGCATGTTCAACATCTTTTCCTGAGGACAGTTAACTCCTGGAGGGAACAAATCCTGTCTGGAGAGACCTGAAGGGTGAGAGGGGTCTCCTTGGTGTTGAGATGGGTTTTATTGCAAGTGGGAAGGGACAGCCTCAGCAGGGACACAGCTGGGAGGCAGCGTGAGCATGTGGCTGCTACCCCACTGCAGGAAAAATTGTCTGTGGCTTCTCTGATGCTTTCTTGAAAAGAATTATTTTATTGCTGTTTGGAAGGAAACCAAAAAACTGCCAGATCCAAAGGAAATGTTTCAAGTCACTCAGTGCTTTGAACTGGAAAAATGTTTCAATTGAGCTTTTTTCCTTTTTGTAAAATGAAGAAAATTTAGAAATGAGAGTCTGCTTTAAATGCTAAATATCTGTGTTTCATACAGGGCAAAATGAGAAAACTATTATCCTGCCTTTTCGGTTCCCTCCACTATTTCCCTCCACTGAAACCTCAAACAACCTTCAGGCTCTTTGTTCACTTATAAACCCCAGGAAATTGTCATTAGGTTAAGAAGGAAACTTGTCAAGAAAATACGAAGATATTTGAAAACTTAGAATCTGTTCTCATCTACCCATGGGCTGTTCTCATTCACCAGTATCACTGGGGCATCACCAACCTGATACAGGAAATTTAGGAAAAATTATTTGGAAGCTGCCCATGCTGGCATGGGATGGACACACAAATTCTCTGGGAATTAGTGCTGACTGCTGCAAAGCACCACTGTGGTTGAGATCCTGCAGCCTCGTGTGAAGGCACTGATAGAAAGGCAATAATAGCACTTGGAAAATGATAAGTGGCACATTAAACTCTGCTCCAGTTGCTCAGCTCCCAGCGATAACAAGCATTCAGCAACAAATATTAGTTATAAAGATGCAGCACAACGTGTGCCAGGAAATTACAGGCAGAAAAAAATCAATCACCTCAAAGGATGTGGATGCAGCATTAATCCGAGCTCGAAAAGTCAGAACTTGTGGGTTTGTGCCTGAAATGCCCTGGCAGAAGATAAAGGTCTTATCACTTTGCTAAAATTGAAAGTGCAACTTTTGAAGAACAGATTTCTGAACCCGTGGAAGAAATGCCAGCATTCATTTTTGAATGAAGGATTTCAGTATTCCCTCTTCTGAAAACTTAAGGAAGATGGAGATATTGTGTGGTGAAGGAGACGGAATAATTCTCTGATTTGCGAATTCAGAGTCTCGCCCTGTTGGTGATGTTTGTAGAGAGTCTACTTAACGCAAGATGAATAAAAGAACATTTTCCAGCTCTCCTGGACTCTGCTGAATGGCTCAATAACCTCCATGTGAATTTATAATTTGCTATTGCTTTTCAAAACGCCAAAGACAAAGTGTGGGAGGAAGACTCAAAGGGGTAGTTAGTGAGGGGATTGGGTTACTGGGGAAGATGATTGAAGAATCCCATTGTGCTTGAGTTTTCCTGACATTTCCTTCACAGGGAAGGCAGGCTGAGATCAGCATTTCCCCTCTTCTTGAAGAATCTTATCTTGGCAGCCATGTGTTCCTGGGCTGTGTTAATGAGTGTGATATATAAAATACATTTCACACTGAGCCTGATTTACAAAGGATGGGGTGAAAAACCTGCCATTCCGATGGGATGGGAATCTTAATGGAGCACAATTTCCTGCAAATGCTGCAGAGCTGTAAATAATGGAGGAAGGATAAGAATAGACACGTCAAGTCAATACCTGAGGTGCATCCTAATAGCTCTCAGTACAAAAAAGTAGCAACACATGTTGCTTCTGGTAAACTCAGCTGAGCAGATTTTCATGGGTTTAGCTCAATTTGTGTGGCCTGCAGTTGTTATCAGTCACAAAATCACTGAATAATGGAATGGTTTGGGTGGAAGGGACATTAAAGATGATCTCGTTCCACCCCCCTGCCATGGGCAGGGACACATTCCTCTATCCCAGGTTGCTCCAAGCCTCATCCAAACTGGCCTTGGACACTTTCAGGGATGGGAATACATTTGTAAGGTCTTGCACCTGGGAAAACATAAACCAGGAGTGCAGAGTGGGCTGGAATCTACCCAGCTGGGCATCAGCTCTCTGAAAAGGAACCTGCAGATCCTGCTGGACATTGAGCTCAGTGTCAATGACCAGAGTCCTGCTATGGACAAAAAAAGCCAACAGGATGCTGGCTGGCATCAGCAAAGTCATCACTAGCAGAGATAAATGTCATTATCCCACTCAGCTCAGAGCCTACAAGGCCACACCTGGAATATTGTGTCCATTTTGGGCCCCCCCATGAAAAAATTGTGGGGAGACTGGAGGTGGTCCACAAAAAATGGTCAAAGGTATGGGAAATCTGACATGAGGAAAGACTGAGATAAACAAACTGTGCTTGTTCATTATTGAGAAAAGAAGGCTCAGGGGAGATTTCATCACCCCATTTCATTTAAAGGGTGGCTGAAAGGAAGATGGAGATTCCCTTTTTTTGAGCAGTCACATGGAAAAGAGGAGGGGTACTGGGTACAAGTTGCTCCAAGGGAGATTCTGATGGGACACAAGAGGAAAGTTGTTCACCATGAGAAAAAATGAGGCACTGAATGGTCTCCCCTGGGAAGTGGTTGAATTCCCAGCATTGGACAATTTTAGGATTCAGCTGGACAAGGTGCTGGACCATTCTCTCTAGACTATGCGCTGGCCAAAAAAGGTTGGACCAGATCCTTGAGACTCCTTCCACCTGGCATTCCATGATTCCATGACTGAAAAATAGGCTTCGCTGAGCAGTACAGAGAAAAACTGTTGGAATGAGTTCAGAGGTGTCCATGGAGCTGCTCCAAGAGCTGGAGAACCTCTGATCTGGAGCCAGGCTGGGAGAGCTGAGAATGTCCAGCCTGGAGAAGAGAAGATTCCAGGGAGACCTCAGAGCCCCTTCCAGTGCCTAAAGGGGCTCCAAAGGTGCTGGAGAGGGAACTCTGACTCGATCACAGGGACATGTAATGACAGGACAAGGGGAAATAAAATTAAAATGTCAGCAGGATAGGTTGGATACCGGGAAGAAATTCTTCCCTGTGAGCGTGGTGAGGCCCTGGCACAAGGTGCCTGTTGGAATACCAGGCTCTTTCTTGCTCCAAGGTCAGGGAGAATAAAACTCAGGAGTTGTTGTTTTTGAAGTCTCACTCCGAAGTTTATTTTCCTTATCTATTACAAACTCACGAGCTCACGAGATCTGAGCTCTCTCTAATAAGTCAAGAAAGTGAGCCAAAATGGTGTCCATTCAAGGCTATTTAAGTCCTAATTATCCAATAAACAGTTGATATCTATATTATTTATGCTTCTAACCCAATTATGATCACCCAAAACCCGCAACATGGACATCTTTCATCCAGTTAGAGAAAACCACCCAGATTCGTGGAGAAGAAGGAAGAGGAAGGTGCAAAAAAGACAACTAACCCACACCCAAAATTCTCCATCTTGGCTCCCATATATCACCATATTATAAAATCCCAAATCTAAGTTTTTCACCCTGTGAGATCACACAATACTACCCAAACTACACACACACACACTCTGTTTCTGTGTTATCACTCAATTTTTGAAGCCTTTTCCAAGGTCTCAGGTCAAACGAGGTGTTTACTTGAGGGTTGGCACCCTTAAATTCAGAAAGCTCAAAGTTTTCAGCTGTCAGAGTTCCAACAGGTGCCCAGACAAGCTGTGGCTGCCCCATCCCTGGAAGTAACCAAGGCCAGGTTGGACGGGCCTTGGAACAACCTGGTCTGGTGGAAAGTGTCCCTGCTCATGGCAGAACTGGGTGATCTTTAAGGTTCCTTTCATCCCAAACCATTCTGTGATTCTCTGGTTCACTGAAATAGAGATGAAAACAAGTTGGTGGCCATTAAAATCTGAAATGTTCCTTCTTGCCATGGTTCATGAACCGCTCCTGTGACAAAGCTCTGTCCAGACACTGAGTCAAAACAAGACTTTATTTTGCTGAGAGTTATCCTTGGAAGCCCAGAGGCCAAGCTTTCCATGGATGTGTGCCTCACGTGTTTATGCCAGACTCCTTTCTGCTGCACTCAGGGCACTTCTTTCAAGATTGTTGCAATACAAGATTCCTAAATATAGATCCTAAATGGTTGTGCCTTGATCCTGGTGTTTACTGAACATCCACTGTCTCCCAGTGGTTGGTTTTCTAGGAAGCAGAAACTTGGAATTATACACAGTGGGTGTCTGAATTCAAAAAAAGAAAAAGAAGTGGGTGGGCTTCAGCTTGATGGGTACAAAATTGAAAGTCAAATTGGTTCAGATTGGGGATTTACTTTCATGTTTTCTCCACTTGTAATTGAATGTTTTGCTTCACTTTCAGGTTGTTGAAGTATTTCAGAAGAGCCTTCCCAGCTAGAAGCTGAAAACAAAAAACCCTGTATTTCTTTTAGAGAGGAGAAGTCAGAGGGCTTTCCTTCCACAGGATTTATTAGATATTTTCAAAATGTTTCAATGGCAAATTAATACCACAGAGGGCATAACTTAATGCATTTACTGATTGAAGGGAATGACCAATTAAACTCAAGTGAAACCATTTAACGGATAATTTTGATCCCTTTGGAATTCCATCCTTCTCTTCTCTTCTCTTCTCTTCTCTTCTCTTCTCTTCTCTTCTCTTCTCTTCTCTTCTCTTCTCTTCTCTTCTCTTCTCTTCTCTTCTCTTTTCTCTTCTCTTCTCTTCTCTTCTCTTCTCTTCTCCCCTCTCCTCTTCTCTCCTCTTCTCTTACATTCATCATCTTCTTCTTCTTCTTCTTCTTCTTTTTCTTCTTCTTCTCCTTCTCCTTCTTCTTCTTCTTCTTCTTCCCCTTTTTAAAAAATGAAATAAATAGGAAAAAACCACCATCAAACAGTCCCAAAACAAATACCCCATAAGTCCATTCAGGACTGGAAGAGTTTGTTAATATGCTCAAAGTCAAGACTTTGCCTGGTCATCTTTTATTGGCCAAAAAAGCCTCAGTAAAAATAACCCAGACACTCCAGACCACCCTCAAAGCATTTTAAGACCCACTAAATTTTGTCATTTGCAAATCTTATGGATCCCTTACACAGGACCAAATTAAGTTTCAGCTTAACGAGGCAGAAGGTTTGATAAAAAAGGAAAAAAAAACCTCTTTTGAGCTTCTCCTTAGGTATATGAACATCCTTCCTACACTTGCCAGAAATCAGCATCTTCTGCATGAAAAAGTTTTTGATAAAAAAACCCAAACAAACAAACAAATGAACAGATAATAAGTTTTTGCAACATGAAAGCCATCAGAGCTTGTTGTATTTTATGCTGTGCCCCTTACTCTATACAACATATTTTAAACAATTTTTTTCTTTAAATTACACACACATTAACCTTTTTTTTAGTATTTAGGGGAGTTTCTTTTAATGCTCTTTCTTACAGAGCTCTCTGCTCATAAGCACACGTTAAAATAATCTTTTCCCTTGTGTAACCCAGCAATAAAATGCTGGAGAATGAGCTGGTAAATCTTAATGCATCCAGGAAAAAAAAAAAAACCCAGGGCCTTGGTAGGACAAAGGGATTTAAAAAAAAAAAAAACAAAAACAAAACAAACAAAGAAAAGAGAATGAGAGGGAGAAAAAGACCAAAAGATTTTGTCAGAATGATTTTTTATTAAGAACCCCTACACTGGAATTCAGAAAATGAGGATATTTTTTCCTGAATCTTGATGTGCTGCTGCAATTTCTTCAGGGGATGGTGGGCAGCTGGGAAAAGGGGATCAGGAAGGGAGTGCTAAGTTACAGGGAAGCCACAGGAGCATTTTGCTACGGTGACAATTGGCAGGGAACAGGAGGAGCTGATGTTTAACAACCATCTGTATTGGCAAGGAAGTGTTCCTCAGTGTCTCTTCATCCAGAAGATTCACTCCAGTGCTACATGGGGCTCGACAAGATTTCAAAGCACAGCTTAGGAAGAAATCCCATCCTGGTGCACTGGAGTGGGACCTGCAGGATGAATAAACAACTTATTCCTTTTGCCTGATCTAACACTAACCTGCTGACAGGACACATCTTCATACCTTGAAACAGGGATCAAAAGCTGACAGAATAAATTTCTGCTGATTTAAGGCACCATTTATCCCAGAACAAGGTATAAAATGCAGCTCTTTTGTGTAAATAGAGCACAGTGTCCGTGACCTGAAAGTTGAGATTCCCGGTTAGATTTCCACAAGTATCATGGGAAAGATATGGAGCAACACATCTGCTACAGAAACATTGAATGTTAGGATCATGTAGATTGGAAAAGAGCTCTAGGATCATCAAGTCCAACCTTTGGTTGAATATCCCCATACCCACTAATCCATATCACAGAGTGCCACATCTGCTTGTTTTTCCAGCACTTCCAGGCATGGTGACTCCACCACTTCCCTAGAACTCCACCCAGGGCAGCCTGGACCTACACATCCAGAAATCCAGAGCTTGGATCTACCAAGGAGGAAACCAAACCAAGCACAGGTCACGCTTTTCACTACAGAAATACCAGAACCTCATCAGTTTTTTTAATCTCTCCTCATCAGGAGATTGCTCCCTGGCATCAGTTTTAAGTGGGAAAATACAGTCCTGGCTGATCCCTCTGGAAGTGTCAGAGCCATCTGAAATGCCCTTGTTTTGTTGAAAAGCATCCTTGGAAAATATGAGTTTCAGAGAATTATAGAATGTTTTGGGTTGGAAGGAACCTTCGAGATTTTTTAGGGGCCCTGAGCAACCTGGCCTAGGGAGAGGAGTTCCTTGGGAGGAGTTTGGAATGTGATGATCTTTAAGGTCCCTCCCAACCCAACCCATTCTGTGGTTCTTTAATGATTTGCAGTCTTCTGAACCAACCTGATCAATGCCCAGTTAATGAAAAGCACAAAGAGAGCTGATCACAGGGAAATTAGAAAGCAGGAATGGAGTAATTTAATCCAAATTTATGGAACTGCAGTTTGTCTCCCTACAATCTGGAAACCCCTTGTTGAGTGCATAAAGAGAAAAGGGAGCATGTGAGAAATGATTTAAATGATTTATTTTAGGTGTCTGTGTTAAGATGTTCCAAACTCCATTGCTGAGGTTTTCCCAGCCCTCTGTGGACTATCACAGGAGTTTGGAGTCACCAGCTGAGGTGCCTGTGTCCAATCCAATAAAGTGTTCTTAAAATCTTGAGTCTGAGATTACAGAACCACCACAAAAGTGAAAGTTTTCCGAAAGTCCTGCTCAAACAAGCTCTGTGCCCGCCCAGAATCCTGTCCCACCACCTGGGCTCAGATTTAAACCAAGCAAGAGGTTTTCCATTGCTCTGGAAAATGCTGTTTGTGTTTGTATTTACAACCCACTTGCCTTGGAATGTTCAGAGGAAATGTTTCTGTCAGTTTTCCTTCCACACCAATGCTTCCAGCTTGGCTGGTGGGGCTGAGGTGGTTTATTGCAGCATGAGCAATTATACCAGGGACTTCCCATGTAAAAAATTAATGAAAGGAGAAACTGATTCATTTGTCTGATCTACATGTGGAAGTACAGAAAGAAACCTGATAAGGGCAAAAAGTCCTGTTAAACCTGTTGGGAAGGTGATGTCTTCATCAAGAGCAGCTGTAATTGAGCATTGTAGGGGCAGTTTCATTCCTTAACTCCCTGCAGCACCTTCCCATTCCACCCTCTTTATTCACTCATTCTCATCCACAGCCCCATCCCTGGAAGAGTCCAAGGCCAGGCTGGACAGGGCTTGGAGTACTCTGTTCGAGTGGAAGGCGTTGGAGTAAGAAACTCTCTGAGGTCCCTTCCAACCCAAACCATTCAATGACTTTTAAAATTGGTTTCCTCTGGGTTTTACATGACCAAATTAAACCCATAATGTGTGCAGATGAATGTACCACTACCCCAGGGCTGAGATATCACCCAGCTCTTTATTAAAACCATTTTTCTTTTTAAATCATCTCCCTCCAAAGGGAGCTGGGAGAGAAGGAAGACGTTCTTGTGGCCCATAAGCCAGCCTGGAGACACCTTCCCTGCTCTGCTGCCTACAGTGACTAAATAGGAATGTTTGAAAGTTCATCTTTGGTCAGTGTGCAGAGAAATAAAACTCCTGGAGACAGGCACAGCTTCCAGAGCAGTGGATGGGGGCCAAAAGCCAAACTCATCTTGGGAAACCCCAGCCTGCCTGGGGGCTGAAGTGCATTAACCTCTGTGTCTGGAATTTTTCAAAGGACAACTTAAATTACATCCTTTTGATTGGACCAGAACAGAGATTTGAGCAAGCCTTGGGATATTTTTATTGTCTGTATTGTCTTTAGTGAAGCAGAAAACCAGGTTTTTAGTAGGTTTGGGGTCACTGCAGTCAACAGCTTCTTTGTGCTTTCTCTGTCAATCTGGTTCCTAACAAAAAGGGATCAATCCTTTTGTTTATAAAATCCAAGCAAGCACCACTTTTGTGGATCCAGGAGTAGATACAGGGAGTTGGACCCATTTGATAAAGCAAGGGAAAAGCATCTTTGCCAATAGTCTTGCCAATGTGGAAAAGGTGGCTTTAAATCAGGTATTGCAGAGGATGGTGGTATCAGCTGATGGTTAATTCAGGGAGCTGGACATTAGAGTGGGAGGTGCTCAAGGGAAGGCTGAGATAAAGGCCCCAGGAAGGATGAAAATAGATGAGAAAATGATCTTTTTTCTACATTTGTGCTCAAATGTCTGGAAAACAGAGAGAGAGAGATCTGCTGCACAGAATCCCTGGAAATGGTGGAGATAAAGTGGGACAGAGGAATGCAGTGGGTGAAAAGGCAGGTAGGTTAGACCAGCCTTCCACTTGTTCAGGAATCTGTTTTTCTACTCAAAAAATTGCTGCTAGGGAGGATTTTTCTCACCCTGCTTTGCAGGGTCAAGCAAAGTACCATTAGAATAGTTTTTTTTTCAGGGAAGAGTGAACATAGAATGGGAATTTTTAGTCTCATTTCCAAGCACAGACAGAGGAATATGACTGGAACAGCACAGGAAAACCAACAACCCCTGCTGTTACTGGAGGTTTCCTTGTTTTCTCATGAGAAAGAGAAAAGAAAGAGGAAGGAGGAGTGAGAGGTGCAGCAGGAAAACAAACAAAAAGACACAGTGGAAAAGAATAGAGGTCAAGAAAAAAATGATAAAAGGGGATGAGGCACAAAGACAAAACATCCAGGAAAAAGAAAGAGGAAGATGTGGACTGGTTTAGCCAGGTGTGAAATAATCAGGATCTGCATGCAGTGCTGGCTGTGTGTGTGAGAACCCATCCGAGAGCAAGGGAGAGAAAGGGTGAGAGGAAAAGAGAGAAGAAGGGAGAAATTAAAGTAGCAGCAAGAGAAAAATAATCAAAAATAAATAAAGCCGACACAAAAAGCGACTTTCATTTTCTCTTGCTGACACTCCAAAGTGAGCCGCAGGAGCCGAGATTTTAATTTGCCTCCTCCCCACAGCCTCAGCCCCGGCGCTTCATCCAAGCAGCGGCTCGCAAACCTCCAGCACCAATTTATATGCTAATGGTTTCGTTTGTAAATCAAGGCAGGCTCCGGCAGAGCCTCCCCCACCCCAAATTCACTGGTGCGAAATGCTGTCCATCTCCACGCACAGGGCTGGGAATTGCCCGGCTCCGAGACACAACAGACATCAAATCCTCAATAATTGCATCATTGGTGGAGTTCATCCCCATGGATTAAGCTGCTGTTTCATCTCAGCCCCTCACCTGCTCAGGATGAGCCTTTCGAAGAAGTTTTATAATTAGTCAAGCCTGGGAGAGGAAAAGAAAGTTCCCTTCTTCTTTTCCTCTCTGGTGTTCCCTGACTTTCTTCTTCAGAGCTCTTCTTGGAAAGATAAGGACATGGCACCTCTTATATCCTATTTTCGCTTTTGAAAGTCTGTGAGCACCTGAACAGGGCAAGTCTGCTGCAAGCCTGCTCATATCCAGGATGGGAATCAAATGGAATTATGAAGGTCCTGGGCTATTTCCTGTCTCCTGCTGGAAGAGTCCTGAGGGATCAAAGAAAAAAAAATCCTGATATCTGAAAGGAAAGATGTCTCTGAAAGCTTTGAAAGATCAAGAAGTTTTCTCAGCAGAATTAGAAATGTGCTTAATTCATTGCCAGGTTAAAATAAGGTATTTTGATCCCTTCTGTTCCCAGAACGGAGATTTTGAAGGGAGAGAGGGAAGACTAAAAGAAAACAAGAATTCTTAACCTGAAGGACGTTGATGGTGTAAAAGTCCTTGATTATAAAGACACGAATTCAGGGTGGAAGTTTGGATGTGGTTTCTAAGTGGCAGAGTGGTAATTCCAACCTGGAGACTGAAACTGGAACCTCTCACTACACGGTGCTGCTCCAGAATTGTGAATTCAGACAGGCAGAAAGGAACATGAATTTGGGTCTTCTCCTCTGGATTCTCTGCAGAGGACACAAAGGCTCAGTTATTTGAACAGAAAGTCCCTGCCTGGCCAAACAACCTCTGACAATCACTGGCTTTCCTCAGGCCAGTGAAAACAGCTTAGTTTGGTATGCACAGGTTGTTATTTGGGGTAATTAACACCAGCCCTTAACACTCCAGCATTCCTAGACAAGTTTCCAGCAGTCCAAAAAAGGGGAGATGGTTACAGAGCAGTCATGCACCTCTACCTTTAAAGGCAGCCCCATCTTTGGGGAAGATTTTCTTTCCATATATTTTTACCCAGGATTCTTTCTTGCTGCCAGCTTTTGTGGTTTATGGCACTCAAAGGATTTCCCAGTATGAGCTACAGACAGGAAAAACCCACTGCGGGGTCTAGGCTGGACCCACTGGTTCTAAATATGTCTTTTGGGTGAACTTTCCTCTTTTGAGCACAGAAACTTTAAGAAATCCTGCATTGACAGCAATGGGTGTCAATAACAAAAGACATTCACATCTCCCGGGCTGCAGGTCAGGGTTGCCGTGGTCCAGCCCTGCCTCTGATGCCACAGTGTCCTGTTCCTTTATGGGAAGTCATTCCTAATGATTTTCAATGCTGATTTGCATTATTATTTCTATCTTGAGCCTGTGTTAATGCCATTTGCTGCAAATCAGGCTGCCTGGGAGCAGGGTGGGAGATCTGGGACCACCTGCCAGACAGGGGCCACCAGCCTTGGGAGCTCAAGGATCCTTGTGCCAAAGTGGGGGCAACTGCTGGACGGACCAAGCCCAGCTGCTGGAGAGGCACATTTTGGGTGTGAATATTCCTGTTGTTTCAATTCTGGTTGGCTGTGAAGAAGAGGATGGAGCCATCCATGCTGTCCGTGGTTATGTGAGTGCTGTGTGTGTTGAGGGGATGCTGGTAAAGGCTCTGCTCTCCAGGCTGTCCATGTCTGTATATTCCTGCTGGGAATACTGATCTCCCCCACTGATTTCCACACTTGGGAACATGGATCTGGGACAGGAAGAGCACCATCAGCCCATTGAGTGTGGCTGTTTCTACCAAACTTTTGTTGAACCAACAAATTCTTCAAATTTTCTCTTCAGCCACCCATGTTTTTGTCTCCCCAGCTCTCCCTCAGGTCAGGATTACCATGCTTCCAGCTAGGAATCACATCCCAACTCCCAGTCTTGATTTTTTAATTTCTGTATTTATAATCAGGGGCTCTTTCACCTTCAGGTTAAAGGATTCAGCCATGAACCTCTTGACGTGCTTTAAAATTACTAAAGGAGCCAGACTCTCTAAGCCTGACCATGGGGCCCCAGTTCCAAATATTCCTTCCCATCTGGAATCCCTCTTTTCTGTCCATAGTTGTGCTGGTCTCACCATCAAGGAGACATCAGGACTTTAGGCAACCCCAGGACTCCTCAGCTCCTGGACACACTCAGTGTTCCAAATTAATTTCACCATGTTCTTGCAAAATATCATCTCCTCTCCTTTGCTGCTACTGGAAAGGCCTTTCCTGGTGCACGCGAAGCTTGACATTTTATTTTTCCGTGGTTGGGGATTGCCCTGAATGCATCCAAGCNCTGTTATTCCTGCTCCCATATCTTTGCCTGAGAGCCCCTTAACTTCAAAATTTTAACAATTCAGAGGAAGGGAGTTTACATTTTCTATTTCAGGGGAGGCTCTTGCCTTCCTTAGCAGACACCTGCCTTTTCAAACCAAGACACTCCTATCTGTTGAGCCTCCCAGGCTGCAGCAGCAGCTCCATGCACTTGGTTCTGTGGAATGCTGATCCGTTCCTCTCCCTGCCCTCACCAGGAATCTGCTTCTCCTTGGATGATGTCTCAATCCTTCCCTCTATTGACAGTGTCCTTCAAAGTTCTGCCTCCAAATCTTTTATTGGCAAGTAACCTTTTTTTTTTTATTCCAAGGCTTCAAATAAAAAATAAACAACAAATCAATCTTCAGTTTAAGAGAAAAACATTTCTATTGATTTGTGTCCTATTCCTATCATAGCTTTTTACCCCCCCAGCACTTTTTCTTTATCCACCATGCACATAAATTCCCATTTTCTCCACTAACACCACAATGATATGTTTTGCTGAAAATAAACAAAATATTCTGATTGCAGATCTAATCTCAGGGAAAACAGCTGCTTTATTTAATGAAGATAATTAAATACTAAGGACAGGAACTCTTTGACTACCTGTGTTGTGTGATTGATTTTCCTTTTTCTTTTGTTTTTTTCTAATTCTTCCAATGGGTCCAAAGCCTTGTCTGACACTTGACAAGGATGAGCCTTTGTACACCAAGCTGATTTGCAGTGAGAGTATCAACGAGGCCAATGCTTTAAATCACTTTATTTTGACAACTAACAATAGGTGCCAGCCCTGAAATCCAACCTTTCCCCATGTCAGGAATCCCTGTCCATGGCAGGGGGCCTGGAGCATCTTTGAGGTCTCTTCCAGCCCAGGCCATTTTTGATTCTATAATTCTCTGATCTTAGGTCGGAAGGGAGTTTAATCCACGGGCAGCAACTGAGGCCCAGCAATTCCTTCCTTGCCTTCATCCTCTTCCAGAAAAATTCAGCAAAAGTGGCTGAGAGGATTTTACACCTCGAGTGGTGGCAGGGCTTGGCCTGAAGGGGTTTCTGTGGAGGAAGCAGATGGTCAGCATTTAGTCCTTCCCTCTGAGGCTGATTTTTTTGTGCTCAAGTCAAGCTCCTCTGCCTTTCCTCTGTGCTCATGCATTTCCAGCAGGTTGCCAACCCTTTGAAGAGGACATGGCCTCTAATTCCCCATGGAAATGCAGAACACCCACGAGTGGTGGAAGCCTGTGATGGCCGAAGCCTCAAAGCTCGAGTTCCAATATGAATAATGGGTACACACATGAGATAATGTGAAAAAGCTGCCAATTATTTCAGACAATTGATCAAAGCCAAGAAACTCCTGATATCCATTAAGCAGCTCTTTGATTGTCCATCCCCTGAAAACCCTCAACCCACACAGAGCAGGAGAGGACAACTTCTCTTTTCATTTACTTATTTCTCCTGAACAGAAACTCCCCTGTACTTCTCTCACTTCCTGCAGAATTTGCCTCCTTCTTTCTCTCCTGCTTTCAAATCATTCCCAATATTTGCATAATTCTCTTTGGTCGTTGCCACACCTTTGCAGAGGTCACTTGTCAAAGTGCTGTTGCAAAGTGTTGTATTTTAATTTTGAATTTCTGTGCCTTTGAAGCTCACATTTTCCATTAGAGAGGAGAAAAAAATAGCAGCCTCCATCCTGCTGTGTACTGCATAAATCATAAATCATCACTGAATCATGGAACTGTTTGTGTTGGAAGGGACCTTAAAAATTATTTCCTTCCAACGCCCTGCCATGGGCAAGGACACCTTTCATTATCCCAGGTTTATCCAAGCCCTGTCCAGCCTGGCCTTGGACACTTCCAGGAATGGGGCATCCACAAATTCTCTGTATTACCTGTGCCAGGGCCTCACCATCCTCACAGGGGGGAATTTCTTCCCAATATCCCATCTAGCTCTGCCCTTCTTCAGTTTAAAACCATTCCCCTTGTCCTGTCAGGCCCTTGTTCAAAGTTCCTCTCCAGCTCTCTTGGAACCCCTTGAGTCACTGGAAGCTCTCCCTGACCATCCAGAGCTGACCATCAGGACCATCTGTCCTCTCTTCTCCTCCAAAATCCAATATCCGTCCTTTCTCTCCCAATTTAGAAGTTCAGAGGACTCTCTCCACCTCCTCAGGAGTCAGGAATGTGGCTTTTCAAAGAAAGAAACATCTGTGAAGCAGCTGGATGGTGGGGACTTTATTCAGGAGTGTGCTCTTGGGACTTCATCTAAGTTGCCACAGCTCCCCTGGCCATTGTGGTGGCTGATGGCCTCTTCAGAAGCCACGTTATTCCTTCCTAATCTGCCAAATCTCTTTTTTTTGTTTGTGCTTTCTGGGACACAGCAGATAAGCAAGGCCCACATCACTGCCCTGGGACTTTTTTTTTAAATTTTTTTTTTTTTTTAATTTTGAGAATAACTGAAGACAGATCTCAGTGAACAAGCACCTGGAGATGCCTTCCACAGGGATCCCTTGATGACTCTGACTTCTTCCTGCTATGAGTGGTTTGGGGAAACTACGAAGGGAAAAAAAAAAAAACCAGCCGTCTTCTTTCTTTATTTCTCTGTTGTTTAGATCTTGTCCCAACAGGAGCTCAGGAAGAGATACTCACCTCAGGCCCTAACTCATCTTGGACACAGACAGGAGTGTGGTGAACCCAAGCACTCCTTGAGTCACAAAAAAAGAGAGACTGGAGAGAAAAGCCTTCTGCACTGCTCCTAAATTTCCCTGGAATGTTGTCTTGCTCCACATGGGCGTTTTCCTGCATGGGCAGCTGTAGTGAAGGGGTGATTTAGACAACTGAGAGAACCACTGTAAAATGTATCAGCAAAAGTGGGGTTAATGTGATGTTGTAAAAGCAAGGTTCACTGTTATTTAATACGTGGAAGAAATGTGCAAAGGAAAATTGAGTTGGAATCAAACTAGAAGGATTTACAGAGAGATGTGAGACACAAAAGGGTAAAGGAGACCCTCCCACTGAGTCACAAATTTCAGAGTGGCCCCCCTTGCTGTCTAAATTCCTGAAAGAGCCAAGGTGCAGTTAGGTCCAACCTTAGTCTCAGATTTGGGCAATGGTTTATGTCTAATGGAATTATCCACACAAAGTTTATAATAATTAATACCGAGTACATAGGTTGGCAATATTACATTATTATTAATTCACCTTGATATCAGCAGCTCACTGAGGATCTGCCACGAGTAAAGATGTCTCCACTCTGGCCAAGGAAGGATCTCTGAGTTAAGGAATCCCAAATGTTGAGGGGTGTCCCTGCTCCAGGGGAGACTCTCCTGGCACACAATCCAGTTTGAATTCAGGGACAGCTCAAATGGGACTCATCCAAAAATCCAATATTGAGAAAAGGTTTCTCTGCCTTGAGGAGCAACCTTGAGAGGTGTCCCAGCTCCAGGGAGGAGATCACTTCCATGGTAGCTCATGCAAGGCTCACTTAGGCTGTCCTATTTATGGACCAAAGTCAAATTGCATCAAATGGAAATGAATGAATGAAACTGCAGGGGGGGAAAGAGCTGGACATTCCTCTGGCTCTGGTCCAGGGGGTTTTCCAGATGCCTTCTGTCCCACCTGGGTCACCAGAAACTGGTGCCTTGTGAAGGCTGACCTAGAACAGAGACTGGATGGAGCTAAAGAATAAAGCAGGGATTTATTAGGAGGCCTCAATGGATCCACCTTGGGCAGCACAAGAGCCCAGCCAGGGCTACACCCAAGATGAACCAAAATGGTCACAAAATGGATGACCGGTCACAAGGTCTCTCACTTTTATAAGTTCTGGTCCATTTGCATATTGGAGTTAATTGTCAATTATAGCTTCAGCTTATGAAGTACCATCTTGTTTGTTTTTCTCTCTTCAGTCCACTATCGTTTGTGTTCTTGGGCCTGAAATTTGGATCATTTGTCCTTGGTCCCCAGCTAGAGAAGGAATTGTTTTGTCTCCCTACTCTGTGAAGAGAGCTCACCATCCCTTAATATGAAGCTCAGAAGCACACTCTAAAGCAGCACAGAATCTGAAAAATATAAAAGCTAAAACCTGAGGCGTCATTTGTGCCCACAAGTTTCTCTGTTCCCTGATAAATGAGCCTTGGAAAAGCCGCCTGTTACTCATGCTTAGATCAGTGTTCCAAGCTCACGTGCATCGATGCTCACTGCTCTGCTCCTCTGGGGTTTTCCTGGGGAAGTTCTTGGCTCAGCCTTTGCCTTCTCTAGGTTTTGGACCAAACTACTGCTGGTTTGGTTAAGGGGTCGAGTGAATCCATCAGAACAGCCCAGGCAACAGATTTTGCATTTTCGTCCATTTTCAGACTCATCACAATTTTCTGGCACAGCCATGTTTTCCCAGCTTAGCAACCAAGACATACAAATTCTTGCACGTGCAATGTACAATTTATCGACCTCCACAGCATTGCTGGGCTTCACCCCTGTGAGATGATGGTGAATTTCGAGTTAGAGAATAGGCTGGGTTGGAAGGGACCTTAAAAATCATCTCATTCCACCCCTGTGCCATGGGACACAATCCACTATCCCAGGTTGCTCCAAGCCCCATCCAACCTTTGAACACTTCCAGGGATGGGACAGCCACAGCTTCTCCGGATGTGCCAGGGCCTCACCACCCTCACAGGGAAGAATTTCTTCCCAATATCTCATCTTAAATCTCAGCTGTTTTAGTTTAAACCCAGTCCCTTTGTCCTTTCACCATTTACCCATGTAAGAAGTCCTCCTCCCTCATTTTTATAAGCACCCAAGTACTGGAAGGCTGCAATGAGGTGTCCCCAGGTGTTCTCTTTGCCTCACGACTAGAGCCTGGGATGGCTGCTAGACAGGATCACTGGGACACAGGGCAGTTCAAAGGGACCTCAGGAGTCCCTTTCCAAGCTAAACCATCCAGTGACCCTCCCTTGCAGCCCCACCAGGCAATAACCACAGTGCAAACCAAAACCACGCTGACCTCCTGCACCCACCACCTCTGGCAGTGCTTTCAGTTACAGTCCCACAGTGAAGGAAGTGCTCCCTCCTTCCAGCCTCCTTTGGTGGGAAGCAACAGGACCTCCTGAGCCAGCTCTAGGCCAGTGATCCAAGGTTTGGGCTCTCCTGCTCTCCCAGCCCATCACTTCATGAAGTGCCAGGTGGCGTTTCCCTTCCCATATGCGACACAATCATTCAATTCTTCAGGTTGGAAAAGATTTTTAAAATCACCAAGACCAGCCCAGCACTGCTGAGTCCATAAACGATCATGGAATGGCAGATGTAGGGTGAGGAACACCTCCATAGGAAGGATGAAGGCCTGGGACTCACCATGGAGTGCTGCTGGTTGAAGGAATGTTGGATCATGGCTCAGGGAAGGGGGAGCTGGGCTAAGAGCCTCCAGGCAGCCCCACAGATCTGCAGTCATTCCAGATTTTTCAGGACATCCACATTGTTCCAGCCAGGCCGAGATAAGTCATTACACCTGAGGACCTACTGGGCTATGATGGCTTTGGATGAAGGCTCTGGAGAGCAGCTGTCCTGGAGACCATTTTCCCAAGATTTAGACTTCCTGTGGTCCTGCCTATAATCCTAAAATCTAAAAGGTGATGGAGACTAAAATCCTAAAATCTAAAAGGTCAGGGAGATAAGGACACATTTTTTTTTTCCTGGAAGATTTCAGCCATTTGAGAGTAAGCACCAAGAAGTGAAGAATCTGTTGCTCGATTAATTTTTTTTTTCACATTTTCAAGTGATATCCTCAAACCCCTGTGCACTGAGCCAAGCTCCTGCTCAGAGTCCCTCTGGTCATGCAGGAGGTGCCAGGGAAATCCAGGTGAGGTTGAGTCTTCCAGTACCTGATGGGGGACAACAAAAAATGGAGAGGAACTTCCTACAAGGGCACTGAGAGACTGGACAAGGGGAATGGCTTTAAGCAGGGTAGATTTAGATTTAGATTAAATACTGGCAAGAAAGTCTTCCCTGTGAGAGTGGTGAGGCCCTGGCACAGGTTGCCCAGAGAAGCTGTTGTTGCATCCCTGGGAGTGTCCAAGGCCAGGTTGGACAGGGCTTGGAGCAACCTGGGACAGTGGAAGGTGTCCCTGCCCATGGCAGGGGACTGGAACTGGATGATCTTTAAGGTCCCTTCCAACCCAAACCATTCTGGAATTCTATGACTGGCTTTGCAGGGATGTGGGAAGGGTGGCATCAGAATTACCATGGAATTCTGCTGGAAACTTTAACCTCACACCCCTGTCCTGCAGCAGAAATGCTGCCAAATCTGTGTTAAATCTCAGCCTTTCACGTCCTACAATACTGGGAAGGAGACATCAGGCTGTGGGTTTCAGAAACCGAAACAAAAACAAGCGTCACTGCACAGAAAAGTGGATTCCTTATGTCCTGCAAATGTACGTGAAAGAGACATGTATTTTTAGAGGGGTGGAGAGGATACAAAGCTGAAATTTGGGTAAATTCAGCCCCGTGTCGTGACTCTTCCAGAGCAGAGAGCCCAGGTGGCAGCTGTGGGGCCAGGAGAGGTTTCCCTGCCCCCAGGAGCGATGCAAAACACACATGGGATGCAGGGGCAGGGGCAGGGGCGCTTTTAAAAAGCAGACATGGCTGGAGTTTCCACCTCTTTTATTAGAAATAAGACACATTCACTTTGTGCTCTGAAAACTGTACAGAAAAAAAAAAAAGTGTTGACGAACACGGAGAGGAAGGAGGGGAAGGCATGGTAGGAGGGCAGGACATGGGAAAACAGGATTAACCGGAGGAGCTGAGCAGAAAAAGTCGAATATCAACAGTTCTTAAACAAACATTTATCTCTGTAATTACATAACATCGTTAATGTCCTGCAAAGGCGGCTGCAGTGAATGGGTGAGTGAGGAAGGCTGGAGTGAAGAGGGCAGGCTCGGGTGGGCGGAAGGGAAGGGAAGGGAAGGGAAGGGAAGGGAAGGGAAAAACAAAAAAGAGGAAATAATTAAAACACAGTAGAAATATACCTGTATGCTAAAATTCATGTGTAATTATAATAATTACAATATCATACAACCCAGCATCTGAGGGAGGCCTTTGTGCTTTCCTGTTTCATGAATGAGCTAAAATGGAACAATAATATCACAGTTTTATGAGTAACCACTTTCCCTATTTTTTAACTATTTGGATTTATTTAGGTTTTCCTTTCCATCCTTCATATCCTATGGTTAATGGCAAGGTAAATGCCACTGTCCTTGGAGATCACCCAGGTGGCACAAAGGGAAGTCAAAGCAGGGATTTATCACATCAAGCAACATCTCCCCATGGGGGAAGCACAGCTGGGGGCAGTGCTTGCTTTCCATCTTGTACCCATTGGTCATTTTTCCCTAAAAATGTGACGTTTGGTATTTTTTAAATAAAAGGAGACCCAAGCACAGTAATCATTCAGACCCTGATCAAGCTTTGCTGCTGTCTGGCACAACCTGGCCCCTCACAACCAGAGGTTTGTCTCCATCCACTTCCAAAACTGGGAGAGCTCGTCCAAACAACAGACAGACAGTGCTGGGAATGACAAAAATAATTAAAAAAAAATAAAGTCTGTGTGTAATGCCACTGGTATATTTTTTAATTATAAAAATACTGCACAGCACTTTTTGGGGTTAAATGTAGACCCCTCATTTTTTTTGTAAATAACTTTGAGAAATGTTAAATGAAAACAAATTAAATAGTTATTTTTTTTTTATAGTGAAATGACAAGACTGCATTTTATGAGGAGGAATGTCCTGCTCTCCTGAGCAGCTCCACCTCTTCCTTCCTGTCGGACCACAAACCTGCCGCTGGCTCCGGGCAGCGGGGCAGGCGGAGAGGAGCCAGTGAGGGGAAAATAACCAAAACCCCAACCAAATAAAGCAAAACAGAACATTGCAAGCCAGCGGTGAAGGGGCTGTGTATTCCCACCATCCCAAACTTTCCATAGAGCAACTTGCCTTCCACCTTCAGCAGGTGGCATCCTCACCCCATGCCTGCGCAGTCCTACGGCACAGAAAGGCATTCGAAATGACGAGAGCCAAAGAAAAGAAAGGTCTCGGGTTTCAAGTTCTCTTTTTATTGAAGAAAAGAAAAGAAGAAGGAAAAAAATAGATTATTTTGTTTGTTTTTTTTGTCTGTTTGTTTCCAAGTGGACGTTATTCATGTTGTCAGTTTGTCTCAATGTCCTAAGGCAACGTCTCTGTTTACCAATATCTCCAGGTACAGCGGCAGATCTGTCTTTCCCTTTTTCTGTCTCTGCCTTCCAGGGAGGGGCAGCTTGGAATAAATTTGAGTCCGAAAGCAAGGACAAATAACAGAACCAAAACAAAAAAAAAAAAGAAAAGGATGAGGCCAAGAGGACCTTTGCAAGGCCCATGCTGAGTTTATCTATTTAACAGTCAATGACATGACCTACATTCTTCTTGTTGGTCTCGTTGTCTACCACCTTCCACCCTCTCCCTGGAGATGGGGCGAGCAGGATTTGGATTTGGAGCTGGTCCTTTCCTCCGCCTGGGAGGGATGGGAGGAGGAAGCTCCACCTCTCGTTCCACCCGAGCCGTGGGTGACGCCACCACGTCCCCCTCCGCGGGGACCCGCTGTGACCGTGCGCCAATGCCAGGTCGTGGCTGGCGTGGCACCCAGGAGTGGCAGTGTCCTTGTGGCCACTTCTTGGCACGTCCCATCTCCTTCCTTCTCGGATGAGCTGGCGAGGGAGAGGCGGGGGAGCGAGGGATGTCCCTCCAGGCCACATCCCAGCGAGGCTCCTGCAGGTGTCCCCTCTCGGTGTCCCCAAACAACCCCGATCTTCTGGGCCCTCTGTGGTGGTTGCTGGGCATCCTTCCACACCTCCCATGGCAGAGCAGGAGGGCTCCTGGTGTGCAGGAGAGCATCTTGGCAGGGCTTGTCCCCTGCAGCCCCTTCCCACCCTCCTCCTCCTCCTCTTCCTCCTCGCTCTCTTCCAGGCTCACTCCTCCAGTCCTGCCTGGGAAAGCTCGTGTTGTCCTGAACCTACAGCTACTATACTCTATAAAGTAATATTTCCCCTCTCTGCTGAGAACAATACAAAAGTTACTCCACCTTACCAAAGGTTTCAAAAGAAACCAAACACTTCTCTCGCTCGGCTCCGATTTAATTTAATCATTTCTTTAAAACGTGGTTTTGTTTTGTTTGTTTCGTTTGTTTTCCGGAAAAAAAAAAGTCCTTTTCCTTCCCTTTCTGCTCAGACCTCTGTCTGAAGGTCAATAATGTCTTGTCCCACCAAGGGGATGGTGGCCCCTGTTTTCTCCCACTCTACAGTTTTTAGTTCTAGGGGAGACTGTGCCACAGGTTCGATGTCCTTTTTAACCCATGATGGCGGGGACTGGACTTTCCTGATGCCTTCCCAGGGTCTCTTGTTTGGTGTCTGCTGTTTTTCTTGCTGCAGGAGGAGGAAAGTGTAAGAAAGGAGAGAGAGAAAGAAAGAAAAGTTAGTGCAAAATGCAAGAAATACCACGATTTTACCTTCTTTTGTGTCAAAAAATAGTTTTTTATGTGCAGCTCCTCATCCAAAATAAAGTGACGTATCAATGAAAATGACACTTAGTGTACAAACTGTCTATTTTCAGGAAGAAAATGTTGTTTTATTTTCCACTGCCACCTCCATCACTTAATGACTGGATATTTCAGCTTTCAGCTAAGGTTTTTGCTACTGAAAAACTGAGTGTGGTTTGAGAATATCAGATCTTTTTTCTACTTCCACAGATGAAGTGACAGGACAAGGGGTGATGGCTTTAAGATGAAGGAGGGTGGATTTTGAGGGAATTTTGGGAAGAAATTCTTCCCTGTGAGGGTGGTGCGGCCCTGGAATGGAATTCCCAAAGAAGCTGTGGCTGCCCCTGGATCCCTGGAAGTGTCCAAGGCCAGGCTGCACAGGGCTTGGAGCAGCCTGGGATGGTGGAAGGTGCCCCTGCCCATGGTAGGGTGTGGAACTGAAGGATCTAAGGTGGAACTATAGGAACTATAAGATCTTTAAGGTCCCTTCCAACCCAACCCACATATGAAATCCCGATTACAATGAGGTCTTTCTGAACACCCACTGCATTTGATGCACATTCCTTATGCAGCCCAGCTATTTACAGACTCTTTAATTGCAACAAAACCTGCTCCCTCTTCTGCCAGGGAACCAAATCCGTGCTGCTTGAGGAGCTGGAGCTCAGCTTGGAGGCTGAAAACATTTCCAAAATCTCCACACCAAGCCCTGGAGGCTTTATTTACCCCAGCACCCCACCATGGATATCAATCCAGAAAATCTTTCCATGTTTTCGCTGACATGCTCTGGGGAGGAGCTGGAAAATGGGTGTGTTCCTCAGTGAGTAGAGAAAGGAAAGGTTTTCAGTGAGTTGTTCCACTCAACTTCTCCCCTCCAAACACCAGAGATGCTTCTCACAGTTAATTATCTCCACAGGTAAAACCACTCCAGCACTGGGCAAGAAAAGGCTTCCCTGGATGTGACAGAGCCCTTTTGAGGCACCAGCAAAAGGAGAAGTGGGAAGGGCAGGAGGAAAGCAGCAACAAGGAGGGAAAAGCCTGGAGAGAAGGTGAGGAGCCAGACATGCAGGGGACACGCCGCCCAGGACGTGCCACAGCTCGAGGCTGTCACCAAAATGTATTGACTGAGGGGAGATGAAGCCACAAAAGGCCATGGGGTCACTCCAGGATGCTGCTGAGAGCCTTGCAGCTCCGTGGGGAACTTCCATCCCCATCTGCTGCAGGCTCAGCCAGCAGCCTCAGCTCCTCAGCCTGTCCTTCCCCTTTTGTCAGGCTGTTTGTCCCAGCTCCACACTGCAGTGCTGACAGCAAAGCTGCTGTGGAATTATCCCTGCAGGGGCAGCTTCCACTGCATCACCCCAGCCAGGAGTTCTGCTCGTTCAAACTTTAATATAAAAACCAGATGTGCTAAGTTGGTCCTGCACCTCACAGCTCCCAGGAGGAAGGCTCTGGGTGAGAGTGTTTGGTGGTTAGAAAGCAGGCAATGCACAAACCAGGTAAACATCTCAAAGAGAAGTGAAAGCATTCTGAAATTATTTTAATTCAAAGGGAGAAAAATAAGTTTTTAAGTCCTTTTAAAGAGAATTGTTGTTTGGGTTTTTTTTTAATCAAGTTGTGTAAAAGTATTGCTCAAAAGAATGTAAAACACTCGTTTCTCAATTTTTTGAAATCTGCAGCTGAGGTTTTAATTAAACTCTACAATACTTTCCTTATGCTGCTGGTGTTATTCTTACTTTATTCCATGATATAACATGACAGTGATTAATACTAATATGACAGAAAAAGTGATAAAATTTGTGATTTGGTCCATTATCTTTTTTGGAACTTATTTTAGAACCACTGCAACTAAAAAGTGGAACCTATTTAACTCTTGTGTGTATCTTGATGAGACAAACTGGAAGTTTCCTGAAGGAAATTTCCACCTACAGTGTTTTTTGGAGACCATCAGTCTGCCTGAAAAGATACAGCAGGAAGGAACACAAGAGATTAAAGCATAAATAGAACAAAAATTGCAATGAAATTAAGTTTCCCAAAAGGTGAAGAAAAGCAACCTTGGTCAAGACAGATTTTTTTCAATGAAAAACATTTTTTTTCTCCCACCACTGCTGTAATGCCACAAGTTTTCAAAGCTGCTGATGCCCATTGCTGTGTTAGAGGGCAGCACAAGTGATCTCATGCATGAAGTTCATAAATAATTCGGTTTTTCCCCCAAACAAAAGCCCTTCTTTGATGGCATTATTTATAGCCACCTCCAGCACCAGGTTCTGTGTGCAGCCAATCCCTGTTTTAGCAGCCTCTCTCCATCTGCCACCCTCCTGACCTTCAGCCTCTCCTTCATGCTGGGAGGATGCTCCCAGATCTGATCGTGCACCCTGAACGTGACCAGCAAACCTCAGAGCCCTCCCTGCCATGGGCCAGTGAGCAAGAGGAGCTGCAAAGCCAGGGAGGGAACAGATATTGAGTGGGGAAAAAAAAAAAAAAAGACAAAATAAAAAAATGATGAGCTCACATCTACAGCAGTGGCCTCCGATCAGCCCTGTCACCACCTAAGGGTGACAGACAATAATTATTCAAACCCCAGACATTAAAATGTTGTGAGTTGCTGAGAACAGGAAAATTAAGAAAGGAAGAGAGAATGAAAGAGGAAATATTATTCTAGCAGTGCACAGCTTCATTCTGCACCTGCATCTTGACTATTCTGGGCACTCCGTGGGCTTCCTGAGAGAAGGATAAAGGGAAAATGATAAATGTGGCCAGTTTGCAGCAATGGATAAAGTTATAGAGAATGTCCTGTGGCAGGAAAGATTACAAACTCCCACCTTCAGGACTCAAAAGAGATTATGGTTGGATGCAGAAGAGGTCTGTGAAGCTCTGGGAGGCCTGTGGATGGAAGGAATGGAGCACTAATGGTGGGGACTGGGAAAATCTCTTCCAACAAAGGAACTCCAGAGCACCAAGGCGTGAACCCTGGGAGCTGGGCCTGCCCACAGTGCCCAGCCAACCCCCAGGCCACCTTTCCACAGCTCTCTGTCCATCCTGAGAACTTCCAAACTCATGAAAACTACATGGAAACACTCACAAAACCAGCATCCACTCCGTGCTATCCAGTGAAGTGACAGCACTCTGCATCAAGGGGTCTCTGAGCACAAATTCCTGCACTTTTGGGGATCTTTTTGAAGATGCACCACCACAACCTGGCTCTTTTATTTTTCCAAGCTCCTTTTTGCTCTGCCATGGAGGGGAGGCAGAAACTGCCCTTGGGTCTGAGCCCACATGGTGATTTCCATCCTCATCAGTGTGATGGCCACCTGTGACTGTGGTGGGCTTAGTGACTCCAAAGGTGTTTATTCACAGTCAGGAGATGAAAAAGAGCTCTGGAAAAGGAGGAAATGAGGAAGGGAGACCTGCTTTTAGTTCTCCATTTCTCAGGAAAGGATCAGACTTCCCTGGTGATGCTGTGAGGGAAGTGCTGGCTCAGGGGTGGCTGCAGGAGGACTCGGTGCCTGCTGGGATCTCTGAGCAGGTTAATCAGCCTGGCAGAGCCCTGGGAAGGATGCTGGGAGACAAAAGAAAATCTCCTCTTGGCACAGGGCAGCCTGGGAATTGGTAGCAGGCTCCTGGGAACGGTTCTCCTTTTCTTTCCCTCCATATGGAAAAAAGTTTTTATGGGGTCTTGGCCACTTGAGCAGCACAGAGGAACAGGCACTGGGCTCATGCTCCAACCCTGGCATTTCCCTCCAGCTCCACTGTGGGGTCTTTGCAATCCTTGCAGACAGGAGGGGAAAGTGAGCTATGCATAGAAAAGAAAGAAAAATCCTGGAGAGAGGGATGTGTAATCTGGCTGGGAAAGGCGCTGGGGCTGGCCCGGTGCCTCCGAGACAGCCAGGACTGGCCCCAGACAGGGGCTGAAAGCACCAGGAGCTGCTCTGCCAGGGACAGAGCCATCACTCTGGCCAGGGACAGAGCCATCACTCTGGCCTGACACAGCCCAGGAGCTTCTGGGAAGGAGGGAAATGTTTATCAGTCCCTGGCTGGTGCCAGGATTGTGGAGGAAAGAAAAGGGGTGGGAAAGGAGGGAGCACCCACACTCAGAGCTGGGGTTAAACCAGCTCCAGACTGGAGGTGTTCATCATCCTGGTGGCATTGGGAGTTTCCTTCTTTCAGCCTTGACTTTCATTTTAGCTGCACATTTTTAAGGTGGAGGGAGAGGATTTGGGATAAAAGGTGTTTAGGGTGCAGTGACAAACAAAACCCCCAAATCTCTGACAAAGACAGAGGCCAAGTGCACTGAGATAATCCACACATCCTTCTGCTGGAGCTGGTCCTGGCAGACTGCAGAGTCACCTGTGCTGGACTTGTGGGGGGTGTGGAAAGGTGATGGTGGAGGGTCCCTACCCTGGGTCTTCAGAGAATCAGCACAAAATCACAGAATGGTTTAGGTTGGAAGGGATCTTAAAAATCATCTCATTCCACCCCCTGCCACGGGCAGGGATACCTTCCACTGGCCCAGGGTGCTCCAAACTCTGTCCAAACTGGCACTGGACACTTCCAGGGATCCAGGGGCAGCCACAGCTTCTCTGGGCAACCTGTGCCAGGGCCTCTCCAGCCTCACAGGGAAGAATTTCTTCCCAAAATTCCATCTAAATCTACGCTCCTTCATCTTGAAGCCATCACCCTTGTCCTGTCCCTCCATCCCTTGTCCCAAGCCCCTCTCCAGCTCTCCTGGAGCCCCTTCAGGCACTGGAAGGGGCTCTGAGGTTTCCCTGGAGCGTTCTCTTCTCCAGGCTGGACAATCCCAATTTTCTCAGCCTTTCCTCACAGCAGAGCTGCTCCATCCCTCTGATCATCCTGGTGCTCCACATCCTTCCTGTGCTGGGACCCCAGAACTGGACAAAAGGTTCCGGGTGGGGTTTGAGCAGAGCAGATTTGAGGGGCAGAATCCCCTCCCTCACCCTCCACACTTTCCTGTGCTGCCTCCAGGGCTCCAGGCTGGCTTCATGCTGAGCTCCTGTATCCCAGCTCTTTTCCTCAGGAGCAGCATCCCTGCCGTGCATGAATACAGCCCCAGAGTCTGCTCTGAGGCACAGCTTGGATTTCCTGCTTCAGCCAAAGCCCATGGACTGCTCAGGCTGCCCAAGCTGCACCTCTCTCTGTTTTTTTTTTTTTTTTTTTGGTTAGTTTTCATTTTTTAACAGCCAGTTTTTATGGTCAATCTGAATAACCCGAGGAGCAACTCAGGGCTTTCCGCCGAGCTCTCGGTGAGAACTCCCCTGGAACTCCCTCCCATGCTGTTTTCCTTGCCTCTGGTGTCGACTTGAAGGATATTTCACGACCCAAATGGTCTCTCCCCATGGCACTGATGACTGTAGGACCAGGATGAAGTTATTCAGAGCGTAGAGCAGGGAATTTGAAAGATAAATGTGGCTCACGCTCGTCTAATCCATCTTCAGATCAATGTCGATGAAAAGTGATTAGAAAATGGGAAAGCTGTCTTGTTTCTTTAGAGAATGATAAATTTTCCTTTCCTTCTCAGAAACAAGTAGCTGCAGTTCTTTTATTTTATGCTACTGAACTACAAAGATCATGCTTTTTCTTTTTTTTTTTTTCCCTTTTCATTTAGGAGAAAAGCAAAATAAAAGGAAGTGACTGGCTTTGTTCAGAATTTCATTAAATTAAACTGGAAAAAAAAAAGTAGAAATAATTTTTGGTTTTAACTTTGAGATCAGTCAGGAAACTTGAAATACCCAGCAATTGCTGGGCTATAAAAATTTGTCTTCTGCTTCTGTATTCCCTGAAGTTCATCCATCCTGAAGGGGTGGCTGTGAGACAAATTCTAGCAAGGCCGAACAGCTGAAGGTGAGCAGGCTCTGGGTCAAGGAAGAATTTTATTGACTCCAGGAAAGCCTGAAGGCTGCACAGAACACCTGTGGTCCCACCAGCACGAGGAACAGGCTGCTTTTCAGAGCATCCTTGCTGTTAATCCAGCTGGTCCAATCCCAACCTTTTTTGGGACAATGCTTATGGTCTGTGAAGAGCCCACCTGGATGACTAAACTCCCTAAAATGCTGAAAACTCTCAAAGCTGCCTCATAGGGGCAACTGGGGATCCAGAAGGGGACCAAGAGCACCCAAAGCACGATTTTTCATAGAGTCTTTTATTCAGACTCTATAAAGGATTATTCAGACTTTAGAGTATAAAAAACCAGGAGTTTTGATGTTCTGGTGGCACTGCCTGGTGTTGGAGCAGAGGACACGGGGAACAGATTTCTCTGGGACTAATTTTGTCCCCTAATTCTTGGGACACAAGGTGCTGGATGATCTGCAGGAGGAGGTGAACTTCTGATTGATGGTGTGTTTCCATACCTGGGAGCTGGCAGATGGTTTATGGCTGACTGAGTTAGGGTTTGACGTCATTTCCATAACAGAATTTATCGCGGTAATTATCGGACTTTATGCAGAGCTCCTCCCTATGAAAGCTTCACTAACTGGTCTGTTAAAATTTGCCTTTAAGCAGTGCAGAGAGGAATAAAAACGTGACACAGAGACATCCTTCCCAAAAGTGGAGCTTCCCTTGCAGAGGGACACCCAGCCAGCAGATTCCCAATGTTCCAATTCCTGTAGCAGAGCACGCCAGGGAGACACAGCCCTGCCTGGGGATGAGCTGCAATATCCATCACTATTCATAAAATGATAGAATTATAGAATCAGGGAATGGATTGGGTTGGAAGGGCCATTAGGATCATCTCATCCCACCCCCTGCCACGAGCACGGACACCTTTCACTATCCCAGGCTGCTCCAAGCCCTGTTCAACCTGGCGTTGGACACTTCCAGGGATGGAGCAGCCACAGCTTCTCTGGGCAACCTGTGCCATGGCCTCAGCACCCACAACAATTTCTTCCCAATATCCAACCTAAACCTGCCCTCTGTCATCTTAAAACCCTTTGCCCTTGTGCTGTGACTCCATGTCCACTTCATGGTTCTTTTTTCTCAACACTCCATTAGGTTGCCAAAGCCAGTGCTGGTGGAATGGGCAAATCTCCAGAAGCCCAAAGAGGAAAGCTAAGAAAAAATCCCACTGTGAGAAAAGAAAGTGAGGGATCAATACAGAAACACTGTCCAGAAGGAAGTAAGGAAAAATTAGGCAGAAAAAACTTTATAGCTTTTTAAAATGGGATTTGGAGCAGGCACTTTTCAGGATCAACAGAGATTTGGGATGGGATTTGAGAGTTGTGTTTTTTCTCAGGGAAGCTGTGGCTGCCCCATCCCTGGAAGTGTCCAAGGCCAGCTTGGACAGAGCTTGGAACAACCTGGGCCAGTGGAAGGTGTCCCTGCTCATGGCAGGGGAGTGGGATGAGATGATTTTTAACATTCCTTCCAACCCAAACCATTCCGTGATTCTATGAATTATAAACTGAGTCCAGATCCTGCATGTGAGCTGCACGACAGCAGCCAAGGCAAAAGCCATTCCAGCTGCAGGGAGCTGAATGTGGCAGGGAGCTCATGAACACAAAGGAGAAAATCCAAGGAATTTGCAGAGCTCTGTCCAGCGCTGACCTCGGCACGAGCAAAGAGCTGCTGTTGAAAATGAATGCCAAGCCAGATGCTGGCAGGAAAAAGAGGGATATGGATGAAATTCCAGCTTCTCTAATGGAGCTGGATCAAAGGATTCCTGCTGAGGGGGAAGGCAGGAGCGTCACTTCCAGTGCTATCAAAGCGTAGGAGAAGCAAAACCTTGGCTTTTTTAAAAGCCTACAAAAGCACAGACCCCTCTCAATGTCCAGCCCAAACCTGGGAATTTCTTTAGCAATTAACTCCCAGAGAGCAGCAGTGTTAAACCCTGAGATGTTAAACCCTGAGAAGAAAGATCTGCACAGGAAAAAATATTTCCTGTGTAGTACAAAGCAGCTTGAAAATAACCATTACCCTGCTTTAATGTGAAGAACTCTCAGCTGCAAGAATTCAGACCTGGGTAACTCTGTGTATTTAGGAGGAAAAAGGGGAAGAAATTGTGTGGTGGAGCCTGCAGTCTGCCAGGCAAAGGTCAGGCTTTGAAAGGGAGAAACAAACTTGCAGCAAGGTTTTCCAACAATGGGATTTTTTCTTTTTTTTTTTTGGTGGCAATTGGGGAGGTAAAGAAGGAGTCAAAGTGATGGGAGTGATTAGGAAGGAAGGAAGAACTCTGCTGTCTGAGTCAGTCCCAAGCCAACATTCCAATATACATCCAAAACCTCCCTTATATAAAGAGAGATTTATAATCCATTCATTGCTTGTTGCAGCCTTAAAAATGAGGGTTTGGTGCATCCCAGACACCAAGAGAGCTTTAAATTTTCATCAGGATGCCCGGTTGGGGTGGCTGGGTATTTTGATGCAAATCCTGCTGTGGCTGTCTCCAAGTCTTTGGCTCCTTTGATGCTTCCTGGTTGCAAATAAGCTGTCAGGGGATAAATATTCCACACACACACAGAGCTCATTCAGTTTTCTGCTCAGGGGCTACACTAGCTTCCAGCTTGGTCTGGGATTAAATGGAAGGGCAACAGTGTGAAACCTCCACAGGTTTGGGAGGAGGGTGAGCACAGCAAACCAGCTGCTCCTGAGGTGCTATTTTTAGATTCTTCCATCTCTTCAGGTGGACAGAGAAAATCTGTCCCAAATTCCAGCAAAAAAGGAGCAAAAAAATTCCTGCCGACAACCCTAAAACTTCTTTCTGAGTTAGGAAAAAAATTACCTCCACCTTCCTTGCCTCACCTGAAGACTGCAAGGGAGAAAAAAATTACCACAGAATATCCAGAGTGGGAAGGGACCTGCCAGGATCGTGGTAAGGTCATGCAGAGATCCACCAGTGCATTAAAAACCTGAATTTTCAAGTTGGCTGCCATCAGATCTTGCTGGATGTCATCCTGCTCCTATCTTAATTCCCTAATATGGAAAAATTAACTTTGGGAAATAGTGTCTACACCCCCTGATCACTCCATACAGCCACAAATCACAGAATCCTTGAATGGTTTGGGTTGGAGGGGATCTTAAATCACCTCATTCCACCCCCTGCCAAGGGCAGGGACACCTTCCACTATCCCAGGGTGCTCCAAGCCCTGTCCAACCTGGCCTTGGACACTTCCAGGGATGAAACATCCAAAGCTCCTCTGGGCAGCCTGTGCCAGGGCCTCACGGGGATGAACTTTTTCCCAATATCCCATTTAAATGTCCCTCCTCCAGCCGAAAGCCATTTTGAGTGTGACCACGTTTTTCTGCTGCAGAGATGGCCAAGGCTTGGACACCACCTGGATGTGTGGTCCTGTGTGCTTTGAAAGTGGATCCTGCTGGAAAATTTGATTTTAATCAGGAATAGCTGAGGGTGCTTCCAGTGGGAGCATTTTAGAGTTGAGGTACAGACAAAAGAAACTACGTGTCACATGGAATAAATTTTATGTTATAAACTGGAAATGAAAATATGGAAAAATCCATGTTTATTCCCCAAGGAAGGGCAATTCTTTATTATTGTGCTTTGAGGCTCAACTTGGTTCACCATTGGGAATGTGCTTTGGTTTCCAGCAAAATAACTGCAGTGAAACAATAACTGTGGGCAGTGCCACATTCCTGGGAATGCCTGGAATATGGGCAAGATTCAGACCTGACTGGCATTCCAGGAACTATCCCATAATTCTGACAGACCAGCCCCACTCATTAGGAAGCTGATGGCAGTGGGGACACCCCAGTCCCAGTGGGATGTGGATCAGGACTCCTCAACCACAGGTTGATGGAAAAGCAGAATTTATCCCCAAACCTGTCTCCATTTAAAATTCCCTACAGCTCAGTCTCTCTTCCCAAGGGATTGGACAAGAGGAAATGTCCTCAAGTTGTGCCAGAGAAGGTTTAGGCTGGATATTAGGAAAAATTTCTTCACTGAAAGGGTTGTCAAGAAAGATGGGATATTGAATATTGAAACAGGTGCACAGGTAAGTGGTGAACTCACACCCTGGGAAGAATTTTTAGTTGTGGCACAGCTCAGTGGTTGGACTTGATGATTTTAGAGGTCTTTTTCAACCTTAATGATTCTGTGAGTCCCTGATTATATTTCCAGCTCTGCCAGTAACTTCTCTGGGACAGTGAGCAAACTTTCTCTATGAAGTGTACACAGCACTAACATTTCTCCCAAGTTTCCAGCTGTCAGGATACCTAAAAAGGAGGAACACATGTGCTTGTATAAAATTTTGTGTCTTGGCTGAAAACCCCTCTAAAAAGGGTTCTAAAAATAATATTTTACCCTTGAAGTTGGAGAAATTCTCAACAATAAATAAAATACGAGGGTTGAATTTTCCACCCTTTTTCCTAAAGACACTGAAAATCTGTTCCTTCATCCCATTCTTCTCTTGGTGTTTCCTTAAAATCTGACAATTTAGGAGTTCATGTGAAAAGAGTTTGTGTTTAGTGTGATACTGTAAGTGCACTGGAGTACTGTGTGGATGGCATTTACCATAAAATCCCTAAAAACCTGATCCCTAAAAATGGCCAGCACCATTCCCAGGGATCCCCACAGGATTCCTGTCCTGTGCAGACATTTAATCCCAGTTTCATCAGCACTTTTCTGACCTTGGAGCTGAGGGAGGAGAGAGGAACAGCAAGATCAGGATGAGCACTGTATCCTGGAAAGGACTGAGGACAATGGGATATGCTGCCAGGAGAGCTTGGGAAAATGCCAGGCCTGGAGAGAGACTTGGGAGCTTGACTTTGTGGTTGTTTATTTGAAAGGGAAATCAGAGAGAACCGCAATGCAGGATATGGAGCAGACCCAGGAATGTCCCCTCTGCTCTGGGATGAGGGAGGTTCAGGGGTACTCCAGGATCCTGGTGACCTTGTTCATGCCCACAAGGCACAGAGCTTTCTGCTGGTTAAGCAATGATTGGATTCATGTCATGGAAGGGGTTGGGATAGGCCCAGGATGCTCTGCAATGCAAATGGAAGCCAGACTTACACTAAGGTTTGTTTTATCACTGCCACCAGAAGAAACACCCCATCGCTTTACAACCTGAACACACACAAAAGAGAAAGCATTCTTTTGTTGTTCCTTTAATCCCTGTTATCTGCCCTCTGCCTTCTCAGGGCGAGCTGAAGATGGGGCCTGAACTCCAACGAGGTCCTCAGCAGCAAACGGTAGAAAAAGGGCTGGAAAAAACCTATTTATTTGACTCTGTATTGCTTTGGATGGTTTTTAAACCAATACCCACTCCTGACTTGCCAATCCTGCTCTTCACAAGCTCCCCCTCTCCTGTTACATCCGAGGGAAGATTCCCAACTTGAAAAAGATTCAGTCAATATGCAAAAGCCACCTTTAGAACCTCCTTCAGCAGCTCAAAGCTCTTTGATGCTGACAGCAGCAGCTTCAATTCTACACAGATGCATCTCTGAAATGCTAAACCCTTCCCAGTCTATAAACCCCTCCTGCAAACAGACCACAGATTAGCTTTTATAACAGATTCAAGCATTTTGGGGGTTTACAGCTGTGTCATACTGAAATAACTGCAGAAAAAAACCCCAGAGAAGTGACACTGAGTGAGACACATTGGGATTCTGGGCCAGGCAGGATTCTTTGATCTGAACCTGCAGAGCCACTGCCTGGCACTCTGCTACACTGGGCAGCCCATAATGACACCTTGCCACATGCAATGAAAGTAGGATTTGCTGGGGTAACATCTCTGGAGCTCAGCACAGCAATGTGGGGTCAGAACACAGAGCAAAGGCTCTGTAGTGCTCTGCTTCCCTCCAACAAACCCCAAACCTCTTGTTCCATCACCCTCTGAGCTCTGCTCTTGCCTCCAGGGGAGTCCCATCAAAATAAGCCCCACCAGTGGCACATCTGCCACACTGCAGGGGATGCCACATCCTGGATCTGTCATAGGATCATGGCATCACTGAGGTTGGAAAAGACCTCCAGGATCACTGATCCAATGTCAACCCAGCCCTGACAAGGCCACCACTAAACTGTGTCCCCAGGTGCCACATCTAGGTGGTTTCTGAGCATTCCCAGGGATGGTGATTCCACCACTTCTCTGGGGCAGCCTCCTCCAATGCTTGGCCACCCTTTCACTGCAGAAATTTTTCCAAATATCCAACCTGAACCTCCTCTGGTGCAACTGGAGCTGGGTCATCTTGTTCTATCACTTTTTACCTGGGAGAGAAGACTGACCCCCACCTGGCTCCAATCTCCTGTCAGGGAGTTCTAGAGAGCAGAAGGTCCCCCCTGAACCTCCTTTTCTCCAGGCTGAGTCCCCTCAGCTCCCTCAAGTGCTCCTCATCCGACTCGTGCTCCGGACCCTTCTCCATCTTTGTTGCTCTTCTCTCCCCAGCCCCTCAATGTCTTCCTTGTCATGAGGGGCTTTGACTACAAATCACCAAGAATTGTTATAATTAGCTCACCTTGCCTCTCTCCTGAGTGCAGGAAATTTAATTTCTTACTGTCAACCTGGCTCTGCTGCTTGTTTTTCTCTTCAGCTGGAGCTGTAAGAATTCCTTGCAGCCTTTCAGTCCTTGCCCAGCTGGCTGAGACACATGGAAGGTGCCATCTGCCTGCTCTTCCTGATTTTATTATCTACAACACCAGTCATTACAAAGGCTCCTGAAAATTTTTTCCAGTCCCAGATCTCTGCCCCTATGAAAGGCTGAAAGCTCCTTCCCTAAGCCTGTCTCCTTTAAAGGAGTCTCCTTTTCCCTGGAACTTTGCTCCTGTCAAGGAAAAACATGGGTATCACAGGATCACAGAATGGTTTGGGCTAGAAAAGACTTTAAAAACAATCTCATTCCCACCCCCTGCCATGGGCAGGGACACCTTCCACCATCCCAGCTTGCTCCAAGCCCTGTCCAAGCTGGCCTTGGACACTTCCAGGGATGAGGCAGCCACAGCTTCTCTGGGCAATCTGTGCCAGGGCCTCAGCACCCTCACAGGGAAGAATTTCTTCCCAATATTCCATCTAACCCTACTCTCTTTCAGGTTAAAGCCCTTGTCCCTTGCTGGTTGTCACAGTCTTGCCACTACATGACCTTGTCAAAGTCCCTCTCCAGCTCCTGTAGGGACTGAAAGGCCACAACAAGCTCATCTAGGAGTCTTCTCCAGGCTGAACAATCCCAATTTTCTCAGCCTTTCCTCATAGGAGAGATGCTCCAGCCCTTCATGGCCTTCTCTGGACCTGCTCATTTCCACATGCTCATATCACAGGTGATAGCTGTCACAAATAACCTACATTTAACAGGCTCCAGTCCCCAAAATGTGCTCCCAACATCACACCTTAAATCCCACTGCTGTGGCCACCCTAAATATCCCATCACTGCCAGCCTGGCCTCTGCCTCAGCCCCACAAGGGAGGGGAGATGCTTCCCCTCCTTCTGCCCTCTCCACTTTGCACCCAGATTTCCTCATGGCCAACCCAACTTCCAGTTCCTACCTAGGAGTGGATGAATAGGGCACAAAGGGATGACCAGGAAGGGAATGCCAAGGACAGACACAGGGAAAACAACACCATGGACAGACGTGGGGACAGACATCCTCCTCCTGGGCTGCTGCGTGGTGCATGTGTGTTTTTTGCAACATGCATGGTAGAAAACCAATTTCCTGCTGTTTCCCATGTTCCTGCTGGCAGCAGAAGGCTTCTGGAAGTGTCTGACTGACCTTGCTGTCCGTTGTTGGAGATTCCTTCTCCTTCTCTGCATGCTGGAGTTTTCTGTTCAGGTCCTGGAACATGTCTTGGTGACGTTTCCTTGTGTGCATGATTTTCTGGAGCAAACACAAAGGGCCACAGGTCAGCAAACCCCATTCACCAGGAACAGGGTTACATCATCAAACCCCAGCTCTGCCTCCCTGCAGATGCCTAAAATACCTTCAGCATTTACTGAGGACCCACTGCAGCACTTTATTTTCAAGGTGAGATGGTGGGAGAAAGTGGAAAATACTGATTTTTGACCTAAAAAAACCCATTAAACTTGCAACAATCAAATTTATATGCTTGAAGAATTTGAGCTTGACTGCCAATGTCCTAAGGAAGGTTTGCTGCCCTTCTTTAGCTGATACCTGTCCCCATGCCCAGCCACCTCTGTAAATGTGTTCAGAGCTCATCCAAACATGTAGAATTCAGGTGATTTCATTAGAAACTGTTCCACAACCTCATTTTCTTTTTAATTTGACCCGTCTGCATTTCACTTCTACCTTCTGCTGCCCAGAAGGAGAGGCAGGAAAGTTTCTAGAAGGATTTCCCTTTCCATGTGTGAGCAGGCTGAATATGGATTTCCTGTGCTCTGGCAAGGGTGAGATAATTGTAGAGGATGGCTCAAAAATTTGGGACCAACATTCAGAAAGGGATGTACTCACCTCAAAATCTAACTCTGCATACCGGGATTTCCGCCTCTGGGTATTTGGGAGAGAAAGAGATGGGTAAAGGTTAGTAAGAGGTTAAAATAGGAAAAGTCCTTCTCCCTTCCCTTTTTTTACACCTCTAACATGTTTTTCTGGCTCCTCAAGATGGGAAGTGCCAAATATTTAGAGTTATTGAATCATTTATGTTGGAAGGGATGTTAAAATCAACCAGTTTCAACCTCCTACCATGGGCACAGACACTTTCCACTATCCCAGGTTGCTCCAAGCCCTGTCCAGCCTGGATCACTGGGGTGTTCTCATCTGTATCATGACTGAAACCATAAAAATGGGAAATAGGGCAGAGGATATAAAGGAGCAAAGATAAGGCAGGCAATCTGCCTGGCATTAAAATGAACAATCTTTGACAAACTAACATTTTTTTTTACTTTGCAGCACCTGTAGGGCTAAAAATCATTGATCCAGCAATGGAATGTGCTCTGGCAGTTGTGACATCACATTCCAAAATATGATCACGTGCCAGTGGTCCCTCAGGGTATTATAACACTGGCAGTGCATCCCGGGCTGCATTTTCCCTAAAGTTCTTCTTTCCAACCCCCTGGAGTGGCGGGATTGAGGGCAAAACACCACCCTGGGCTGAGAACGATTTCCACACTCACCTCCAAGGAGCTCATGGAGAGGGTGGAGACGGTCTCGCTCTTGGACACCACACCCGAGTTCCCTGAGTCACCTGTGTCACACAGGCTGTTGGGAATCTGTGACTCGTTGGAGATGTTCTGTGGAGCCAGCTGCTGCTGCTGCTGCTGCTGGATCATGGAGGAACCCTGCACCTCACTGCACGTCATGGTCACCGGCTCCCGCGGGGGACTCTTGACCACGAAGCCGGGGTCGGTGGCCATGCTGAGGTGGATGAGCCGTGTCTGAGGCATCTGGTCGATGTTGATGCTGTATTTGCTCTCATCTTTGGGTTTGGCCCTCAAGGTGGACGTGTTGGTGGGCAGGATCACGTAGCTGGTGTCCAGGGTCTGCTCCTGCGCCCGCGAGAGCTCTGAGTCCAACTTCTTGAAGATGTCCCCGTCACAGATGTAGATGGATTTCGGCGGCTGGTTCTTGTCCTTCTTCAGGGTGAGGGAGTGGTTGCTGAACTCGTTCAGGTTGATGGCCCCCAGGTAGTGTGGGGAGCCCTGAAGGTGCATCTTGGAGACATTGGCTGGAAGACTGTTGAAGTTGGATGAGCCTTTCTGGTGGTTGAGTTTCAGCTTCTCCTCGTCGGGCAGCGACGGGCGCTTCAGGGTCCCCGTGATGGTCGAGGTTCTGCAGGTGGTGATGTCTTTGTTCAGCACTGGGGAGACAGAGAAGTGTCCTCAGCACCTCATCTGGGGTTTTTCTGACACACCAAGACACCTCCCACGGTCATTCCCCACCAGCACCTCTCCCAAAGAGGCACAATAGCGTTTAACATTATTTATATTTTTAAAATCCTGTATACCGCAGGCAAAATTAAAGCTAGGGAGGAAAAAACTTTGTTATTTTGGGAGAGTTCTCTGTGATGTGAGTTTTCCAGCACAACCATGGCCAAAACTCCCATCTAGGCCAACATATTGATGACACACTGAAAACCAAAGAGATTTTTAGATATTTAGTACATCTAGTACATGCATGTATATATGAAATCTATACATTATTAGCCTGTGGAGTAGAATTCTTTAAAATAAAAGGTTGTTTTTCTGTAAAAAGATATTTTGATTCAGGAAATAGCTGAAATACAATGCTATCAATGATTCACACAACTATAACATCATCAAATGGCCTGGGCTGGAAGAGAACTTCAAAGATCGTCAAGTTCCAGCCCCCTTCGAATTTAATTTTTCGCATTAACTCATTAAAATAGTTCAGGTTGCTCTTCTCCCTTAACAGTTCCAGTGTTACTAAATGGGTATTATGAAATACACCATATTTTGTTATGAATTTCAAACTGCTCTCCAAAAAATCTTACATTTCAGTAACCATGGTAAGCCTTTGTGAGAGCTCATTGTTTAGCAATTTTCAATTTCCCTTTAGGAAAGCAAGTGGTGATGGGAATATTCCTTGAAAAGAGAGGAAAACTTTAAACTGAGGAGGAAGTGAACACGTCACAAAGGACATTTGGACACTCATTACCACACAACACTGTCCACAAAAAAAAATAATTTGCTCCTTTTCCAGGCATAATAATCTATTGCTCAGTTGATTTCAGGCTGCAACAAAGATCTTGGGAAAATAATGATGTCAATCTTGATGTCTCCGTTGGGTGGAAAAATCATAAAATCATGGAAATCAGACTGTGGGGCAGGAACAAAGTGTTGTGAGCTACTTACCTAGGATTTCAGCACAGGGAAAGAGAAAGAAATGTATGTTCCCCTTTCACCCGCCCCAGGAGGAAATAAAAATAGGTAAATGGATCTTTTTTAGGACCAGGGAGAAGGATTTTTGGGGTGAGCTGACATTATTCAGCTGCCCATGTGGGACAGAGGTGGGACAGGGATCCCATGGCACTGAGGACATGCTGATTTTCCTGCCAGCTCCTAGTGGGAGTGAGGGGAGATCAAAGCTCCCCCCCAAAAACTACAGAGCAGGCAAGGCAGGATGAGCAGGGCACCAAGGAGAATAAGAAGAGCTTGTAAAGAGCTTTTAAAGCTGAGAACTCTGGCAGCCACGAACATCTTGGCATGGCTGGGATAAATCAGAGCAAGTCAAACCCTTCCCTTGGGAATCCCAGCAAAGTTTATTGATCCAGGCTCTTCCCCATGCTCACATCAGCTGCAGAAAATAGGTTTGGAGAGGTTTCCACTTGGCAATCTCCAAGCAAGGAGCTGAGCGAGCTTTCAACACTGAGCCCTGGAGCAAATCCTACCAGGGGATCAACGTGAGGGGGTTCTGAGTGGCCTCAGCCACATCTCCAATCCATCACAAGAGGGGAGATGGTGCCTCCAGGAGAAATGCTGGCCAGAAACCATTGGAGAGGTTCCTGGGTTTTATTATTCAATAAGCAGAGTGCATGGGATGATGCACCACTCCAAAAGGTCTTTGAAATGAGGTTTATTATTAACTACTTATCTTGGCACAATCTAATAGCACTTTATGAGAGGAGGAGAATCTCCAGGCAGACAAATACAATTTCTAGAGTTAGGTGCTGGCAAAGGAGGAGAAGCTTAGGCTGTTGGCAAGCTGCTGATCCAGGGGCTCTGCCCTGAAATCACGTGAAACAAATCAGCTCCTTCCCTTCCTCTGGGAAACTCAATTTGGGATGAAGAGGTGTGGTGGCAGATCCAGGAAGGCTCCTCCAGAGGAGGAATCTGGGCTCTGCAGTGGTTTACAGCTGACTCTGTGCCTGGTGAATGTTCCCTGAGCATCCCCTTGACTCAGACATGGCCCCACACACAAGTTTTTCCCACGTGATTTTTTGGGACTGAGATATTTGGTGTCAAAAGAGAAGGAGGGAGACAAATGAGAAGAGGTTGACAGCCAGAAATTAGATTATAGAGTGTGAGACAGAAAAACAGAAAGAAAAAAAAAGTGGAGAGACCCTGAAAAGAGACAAATGGACAGAAAGAGACCGTGAAATAAGATATCACAGGGGTAAGTGAGATAAATATACTGTGACTGTGATAAGCACAGGGAGAGGGAGTGAGGCAGAGAGAAGGACAGGAAAAGATAAATAAGATATAGATAGATATTAGACAGATAAATGATAGTGACAGTGACAGACAATACACAGAAACACAGTGACAGGGACAAATGTTGACAGATAGAAATACATAAATAACAGGTACAGCAAGACAGACAGCTGAGGACAGAGATAAATAAGTGACTGCGAGACAGAACAAAAGAGATGAATTATAGATAAATACATTAGAAGCAGATAAATAAATGATAGATGAGATAAAGAAAAGGATAAATGAAAAGGACAGGTAGATGTTTATAGAGAGAGGAGGGGAGAAAGCAAAAAAAAAAGGCAGGGCAGGGAAAGATGGAGAGAAAGAGAGAAGGAAAGAAGACAAGAAAAGAGGAAAAAAGGAAGACAAGAAAGAAAGATTAATAAAAAGATAGAGAGAGAAGCTTTGCCATAGTGGTAACTATGTGCTGTCCCCCTGGCTTGGGAAGATCCTGGTTTGGAAGATATGAATTATGCAATTCTCAAGCAAGCTGGTATTTCTCTTGCTTGGCAGAAGGGAGAAGTCTGGGAGGGCAAATGAAAGCCTCAGTATCTACAAAGGGTAAGAAAAATAACCTCAGCCAAAAGGTCAGGCATGCCAGGACCAGGAGAGGACGAGACCTGCAGAGAGGAACAGGCAGCCAGGGAGAATCCAGGCAGACAGACACCACTGGGATTACTGGGAAAAGGGGCTGTCAACTCATGCACGCCCTCAGGACCCAAAGGAACCTGTGTGATGAGCACACAGCAGAAAGGAGCAGGCAGAGGAGGAGAGATCCACCCACTTCCAGGTGCACAGAAGAGCCCAGAGCCAGGGGAAATGGTGGGAAGGTTCTCCAGATTCCAGATTTTCTACAAAGACACCCTTCATGAGCACAGAGCTGCCTGAGGCTGGCGTCACCCTTCGGGCAGGGAGGGCTGGAACAAAGAAGGATCACAGTAGGAACAGATGGATCCCATCTCTTCTTCCTTGCTGCTCTTCTCTGCCACCACATTACATGGCAAAAAACAATCCCTCAGAGGCAAGGCTTGATCTCAGTTAAAAGGCCAAAAGAGCCACAGGAAAACAGGAAAAGCAAAGGGAGAATTTGGGGTGTTGCTTTCTTTTGGCCGGGGTTGAAAGGAAGGGTGACCCACGTGAGGACATGCAAGGCACCAAGACACACACACACAGAGGAAACGGAAAGGGAAGAAAAAAAATGGCCTAGTTCAATCCCCAAACCAGGTCACTTGCTGATTCTCACCTGTGATGTGCTCACCTGATCTACAAGCCATGTCCACGTCCTTCTCGAAATCGGTCTGAAAGACAGAGAACACAGAGGGTGTGGTCAAAAGGGGGTGGTGAGGGACAGGAAAGCCTGGAAAATGCAAAATCCCCACTTTATTAGTGAGGTGGGCACAGCCTTTGCCAGGACAGGGGAGGAGGGAAGTTTGGCTTGGATTTTCAAACATGGAAAACACACCACATTTTTCCACCTGTTGGCTCTTGAATTTTATCACTGATAAAGCTGGAACTTTGCTTTTCAGCTGGGGTTCATCTGCTCATCCATTCACTTACTCCTGGTCTGCAGATTAAAATATCTTGCTGGAACACATTTATGCACACTCCTAAAGAAACAGGGAACAGGGTCCTGGCCCAAACTGTTTTGGATGTATCACTCCACACATCAATTTAAGCGGACTCCCCACCCTTTATTAAAGAGATCTGGGGATCCTGCTGGGAATGCTCCACCCCCAGTGGGCTTTCACTAAGTCACATGAAGTGGGAACAAGTTTCTGCTTCTGAAACTCTGAAATCAATGGCTCCCACAGGCACAAAGGCTGAATAACTTTTTCAAGTGGTCCACTCAGCCAAAGGGAACTCCTTTCTTCTCCCAGGAGGAGTTAATCCTTTTTCTGAAGCTTTGAGCAGATAACATTTCAAAGAACTGGATAAACTGAGTCACAGCAGGCCGTGAGCTTTCATGGAGTAATGGGGAAGCTGCAGACTGGCAAAAGGTAGAAGAGTTCACTGATTATTTCTGGTATCATTTCAGAAAGACACTTAACATAATTGTATTAATGTGATGAAATGAAATCCATTTGAATACTGAGAAGAATGTGGGAAAAATCCCCATCCCCCTGGGATAAACACTTTAATATTAGCAGGTTGAGAGCCAAGAGTTTTTGAACTATCTCAGCCTTCCTGATGTTAATTTCCCAATAAATTCTTTGGGATATCAAACAAATCTGAAAAGAACAGAAGAGAAACATGACTGAACTAACATTTGAATGGGCAAATGGGATGACACAGAAAAGTATAATCTCATTTTCATGATAGGAGTTCCAGAAAAATGCAGCTGAGCAGCCTGCACTAGTTCTGCTGATAAATAAATGAGAGACAGGTTTATATTTAATAGCAGTCAACAAGATTTTGTGGGGAAAACAGTTTTACTCAGCTAAGCTCCTCTTCACCAGCTGGGCAGATTTGGAGATAAACAGAAAAGGTAACAGCAAAAACGTCATCCTGCAAAAACTTTTGATTTCTTTGGTGATTTTACAACAAAATAACATTGTACCCCTCTAAAAATACCAGTGAGGAGTCATCACTCACAGCCAGATTCTGCAGCTTTTTGTGCTGGAATGCGAGGAAAGTGATTGTAAAGCTCCCTGCTCCTCCCCACACCCATCAGCAGCACAGGAGAAAATGCAACATTGCTAAAAAACTCATAGCTGACACAGAATTTCCCAAGGTGGCTGATAATGAATGGAAATGTGGAGTTGTGCAGAGATGCAAAACCCTGAAACTTGGGATGCTGACAGCAGACTGACACACACAGGATACACCTTTTTTTCAGGATGCTGAGAATCTGGAGGGGGTTATATAAATAATTTGAAGGCACGTGATTTACAGAGGGAGAATAAAAAAGCTCTGGGTGTTAACTTATGGAAAAGAAGATTGAGGCTGGGTGTGATTACGGTGTCTGTTACTGAAGAAACCAAAGCACCAGGCATGCGAGGGGCCCTCTAATTACCCACAATTAGGCAGAGTGAGAACCTGGCTGAAAATGAGGAGACTCTGCATTTAAATGAGAAGTGAGGCAGCTGCTTTTAGCAAACACCACCGGGGTGTGGTGGAATTAAAGCTCTGCTGATGCCTTGACTCCTCGTCGCCAGGCAGAAACTGCTCAGCACAGGAGTGACTGGAAAAATCACTGGGTTGTGCTGTAGCTCTAATATTAACCAGGAGCTTTTGGAAGTTGCTCAGATCCTCTGATTCTCCTGATATCTTTATCTTAACCTCAGAAATTAAATGTTTCTTGCATCAACTCCATCATAACAGTGGAGCAGATGCAGGGCAAAGCCCCACAGCCTATTCCTTTTGTTTGCAAAGGACTTACACAACAGGACCACAATTCACAGAGCTTAAACTATTCCCAGTGAAGCAAAGTGTGTTTTTGAGAGAAAAAATTTCCTCTGAGACAGCATTTTTATGATAGTAACCCAAGAGAATTTTACTGTGATTAAAACAGTATTAAACTACTACTTCCTAGCTCCAGCCAGGACAAGGCAGCTTGATGGGAATGAAAAGGTCTGAAGACATGGGAGGTGTATTTTGGTTCTTTTTTTTTTTTTTCTGGGAAAGAAAGGATCTCACCAAGATGTCTGCAAAACCTGGTGTGCAAGTTTGAGAACCTTAAAATTACAATGCAACACCCCAGATTTGTGTGAAAAAGTCCATTCTAAGGGCTGTGCTTTCTCAAGGAAAAGTTTAAAGGAAATAAGAATGGTGAATTCAGGATCTGTGATGGACAGAGCCCTCTGCTTATCAGTTCTGAGTTAAAAATTCCTATAAAACCCCTCCTGAAGGGGAAGTGGGAGATTTCCCTACCATGAGCTGAGCGTGTCCGTTCTGGAATGACCCCCCTGAGTCTCCATTCCCTTCCTCCTGCCGATCCACAACCCGGCACTTCACAGCATCCTGGACCTGCAGGAACAGATTGGCAAAGGTCAGAGTCAGACTGACCAAACCACACTAAATTCTGCTGAAAGTCCAGAATAAAATAAAAGCAGCCCTTGTTAGATCAAAAGGACACGGACCCTGCTTTAGCAGCATCCAGGCATTTCTTTCACATGGTTTATGTGTTACATATTTCACACGCTGAAGAGCAACTCAGAGGTTTTCCAGCAGCCCTGGGTCACTGCCTAGGTCACTTCCATTTGCTTGATTTATACAGTCAGGAATAAAAATGTCCTGTATTTTGCAGCTTGCAATATGTTTAAAATGAATACTCCTGCATTAATCATTGTATTGGTGTCTACAAAGTCTGATTAGGATCCTGTAATATAAATCTGATCCCAAACTCACTGAAATAATTGGAAAAAACAATCTCAGTGACTGCAATGGGAGTTAAATGCAGACTCATATTCATAATGCAATTAGTGGAAGGAGTCTCAGCCAAGCCAGTGGTGTAATTCCATTGATTTCATTGGCCTGACATAAGAAATTAATCTGTTTTACTGAATTTAAAGGAACTGTAAGAAAGATAAAATTAATATTGAAAAAAAGCCCCTTCCTGTCTCTGTTATTAATAGTCTCTCCACTCTGTAGGATGAAAAGAATAAAAGAAACATAAAATATTCGTCCTTTTCTTCCCTGATATAATTCACCATTTTATATCTCCACAGGGAGGCTGAAGAGAATTTCCTCAATTTCCTTGCCTGGTTATTGCTGGCTGCACTTTCTGGCTGGAACATCAAGGTGTTAATGCCAGCACAGATTTCATCCTGCAAATCTCAGGGCATCTCACCTCTCCTGAAATCACACAAATGACTTCTTTAATGTGGCATTTTTGGAGGTGGGGTGTCAACATTCTGGAAATGGGAATTTTGGTAGTAAGCAAGCAAAGCCTGACATGTTACCTCATCTCAGGCTGCCCGAACTCCACCCTGATTCACCCCTCCTTCCCTCTGACTGAAAACATCATGGTCACTTTTGTGGTCATGGTGTCCCCTAAGGTAAAATTTGTAGGGTTACAGAAGTTACCAGGCTGGCTGGGCACTTTTCCAGCTGGTTTTTTATGGGAAATAACGCTAATTATGTAACAGATAAGGACTCCTCCCTCTCACCTCCCGCCTGAGGATGCAGTGGACCATGACGATGACAAATCCCTCCAAGGAGTCGAAGACGGCGAAAAGGATCTGGAAAAGCGCCGAGCGCCGGTCGGTGATGGCCAGGACTGCGGACATCCAGGTGAGAGCCAGCAGGGGCAGCACCACGCAGGAGCTCCAGAGGGACGCCCTGTCAAGGGAGAGGGAAAGAGAGCTCAGCTCCACCTCACCCACTTCCCGGTGGGGCTCTAGTTCAGCCTCCCTGCTGAGGGTTTCTCCAGACAACATCTCCGCGAGGGAGACCTTTCCTGAGCCCCTTTCCCAGGGATGCAGGAGGAGGCTCTGCACACTCACGCCACCCAGACAGGGGGGACAACTTCCCAACGGTGCAGTCATGCATAAAACTGGAGGTGGGGAGGAAGGATGAGGATCCCTCCCTCCTTCCCCCTTCCACGCCCTTCCCACTCTGCTCCTAATCCACCAGCACGGCTTTTCCCAAGGGAAGGAGACAAAATACAATCACTGCAGGTTGCCAAGTGGGAGGGGAACAGTTGCAGCAGAGACTGGTCTGTCACGATGGCTGTCAGTACTCGGGTCACAGACACTTGGACTTCCACAGCACATGGAAGACACCAACACTGGGACGTGTCACGCTTTTGAGTGACTCAAACGGACAGGCAGAGAGCTGATGTGCAGACTGAAATATTTGTATTTCTCCTTTAGTCTACAGATGATGGTCCCCACGACACTGGGGACTAAAACCTGACCTCACTTCCCTGTGGTCAGAAAATTTTCAGCTTTCTTGTGCAATCTCCCCAGCTGATGTTTTCGGGGGAAAAAAAAAAAAAAGCTTTAAAGCTTTTTGTTCCATGTTTGACAATTCTTGTAAGTTTATTCCCGTGTGGACATTAACTTGAGATTCAAGCCACATCTGCATCCACAAGACAGAAAACTGGACAAAGGTTTTCTGTGATGCTGCCCCACAAAACTCCACCTTAGCTGTGAATGATGGCCCTGCAAATGGGAAAGCAGCTCTTTTCCCAAGGACTCTTTAGGCATCCATCTCTCCAACCAAAAAAAAGATCCCAAACAATTTTAACAGCTGACTAGGGAGATTTTAAGCTGTCACTCATCCCATCTATTTGGCACCAAGAATATGAGGAGAATTTCTCTGTGGGCTTTTACCTAACAATCCAGAGAAGGTCTCAAATAACAAGAGGAGCTACAAGAAAACCTCCAAATACAAACAAATACAGGCAAGACAAGAAATTACAGGACAGATACCATGAAACATGTTTAGCAGTACTTACATGGGACTGGCTCACCATTTCCTGATCTATGAACAAGGGTTTAATGTTTACTTGCTGGTTACCTCACAGACCTCAGTGAGAGTTTTACCTGAACAAAGCTGGAGCTTGGATACAGGTTTGGACATCAGGATAGAACGCCCTGGCTTCATTAAGGGTTTTTTCAAGGATTGTTACATCAGTTCTGCAATGACCACACACTAAAGTGACAGTTTATTTTTTATAGTCACAATGAGAGCCTGTTTGCAAAGATTCCTACAGCCTGTCCACACTTGGATCTGTTCATTAATGGCATTATTAAGGAATTTAATTGACCTAAGGGAGCAGGGAAATGGAATGATTTTTCTTTTTAATTAGAACAAGCATTATGTAACATAAAGGCCATGACATAATCTGATACCTTGTAATTTTATCTTGGGTGGAGAATGCTGTTCTTTAATGCCCAAGATGAACTATGATTTCAAAGTATTTTTAAAAAATACACAAAAAAACCCAGCCCTCAACCAAACAACTCCTAAAGAGAAATAACTTACTTCAATTCTATGAAATCTGCCTCATTACACTGAAATCTCTCTTTGGTGTCATTTGTGGTGGTGCCTTCATAAATCTGGCTAAGCAGCAAGTGCATGAAAGAAAAAAATCAAGAGAGGCAGAAATGCTGAATGGAAAGATAAGATTTGGTTGTTTATGAACCTCTCTAGAAGTGTCTTCCATGTGAGTATCAGCCAACACAACATGGCTGAATAGACAAAATAATTCCAGCAGCAAAGGGAAACCATAAAATTCAATAAAAGCTGCTGGAAAAGGTCTGTAAGAGACAACTCTGCTTCCTGAAATTATCTGGTGTTCCAGAACACTCCTGGTACACCCATTCTGTGGATGTCACTGCCACCAATGCACAACAGGAACCCTGGCAATGGATCTGACCCAGGTCTGAACCTAATAATTAAATCTGGGTGGGTCTTCCATTCCTGAAAAGGACTGCAGGCTCATAATGACAATGATCTGGATCCCAGACTTAGATGTGGATTTGGGGTTTTAAGGGATGCTGCTGAGAAGGTAAATTACATGTAAATTATGTTTCTCTTCAGCAAACAGTCAGATTTGAGTCCACTGGTTTCAAAACCTGCTTTAAGAATGAATTGTTTGAGTCAATTTGCTCTGCCCTTCCAACCAGATGATGAAAACATCATCAGCCTTTCCAGCTCAGCTGATGACCACAAATTCAGCTGGATCAAATCAGGATTTTCCCAACTTCTTCTGACTTACACCAGCTCAGAGTTCTGCTCTCATTGTGACTCACCTTCCAGATGCCTTCTCAACAGCATTCATCCTTTACAAAATTGATGGAAATTCTGCTTGCTACTTAAATTCATCATCTTTATTCTCAGGCAGCAGGTGGCAACAGGTCACAGGAAATGGATCTCACTCTAATTTCACTTGCAGGGCTCTGCTTAGATTTTTGAAATATTAAACTTCAAATTAAAAGCTCCATTAAAGAAATCTGGTACAAACTGAAATTTCAGATGAAAACTCACGGGAAGACAAGTGAGTTTTCTGTGAGACTGCCCTTACTTCTACTTCCTGTGAGCTGAATTCATAGCAGGACTCATACTTCAACCACCTTCCCACCTGTCCCTTTTTTTAGGAGGCACAGTGAATCCTTAAAAGATACCAGAATTACTTATAGGACCTAAGAAACATCACATTAGGGTGCATTACACGAGATGTGATATGAAATGATCAATTGTTGTACAGCGACATTGTGACCACCTAATGGCTTTTCATGGATTAGCCACGATGAATAAATCCATGATTTTTATTGCTTGGGACAAAGGAATTAGCTGGCAGATCCTCTTATTTATCCCATTTGTGACAGCCCTCAGGACAAGTGACAGCAGCATCCCATCTGAGGTTGGAAAAGACCTCTAAGATCAAGTCCAAATCTTTTCCCAGCACTGCAAAACCCAGCACTAAACCATGCCCCCAAGTGCCACATTTACACAGCTTTTAAATCTTTCCAGGGATGGGGACTCCACCATCTCCCTGCACAGCCTGTGACAATGCCTGACCATCCTTTCAGTGAAGAAATTTTCCCCAAAATCCAACCTGAACCTCCCCTGGTGCAACCTGAGGCCATTTCCTTCCATTTCGTTGCTTGACAGAAGAGAACAACCCCAGCCTGGCTCTAGCCTCCCTTCAAGGAGTGAAAAGGTCCTCCCAATCCTCCTTTTCTCCAGGATAAACCATCCCAGCTCCCTCAGCCACTCCTAATGTGCTCTAAAACACGGGATCTACCACGGGAAACACTCAGCCTCATGAAAGCACACACTAGACCCTGCCCTGGCAGCAAGGATTTGGCCAAAATGACAAAATCCATCTGTGGTTTTGTCCTGTACGTAGCTGGAGGCATGGAGAGTCTTTGTCTTTGCAAAAGAAGCAGAATAAATGGATTGCACTTAGAGGAAAGCAATGGAAAGAGCAAAAAGAATGGGTTTGGAGATAAAGATCTACATGAAGAAAGATGAAGAGTCCTGCACCCTGAGGAAAGGCAAGGGCAGAGGGACACACAGGACATGTCAATAAAGATGTAAAGGGCTGTTAGAAAGGGCAAAGTGATCAATTCTTTTCATTACTCAACCCTGACAGAGCAGCAGCAACTCAAGTTAAAGAAGCAGCAGAAGGAAAAAATCACTTTATGATTCAAAAGCAGCTCCTGGAGAGGAGCTCTGGAAAGGGAATTGGTCGCTGGACTCAACAAATAATGGATGGCTCCTTCCACACCAGCAGTTCTGCTGCAGGAAATCACAGTACAGGGATGTGCTTTAATTATTTATTGTCTTGTGCTCCTCTGCTCCTCTGACTTGTATTCACAGAATTATAGAATCATGGAATGGTTTGGGCTAGAAGGGACCTTAAAAATCATCCAATTCCACCCCACTGCCATGAGCAGGGACACTTTTCACTAGACCAGGCTGCTCACAGCTCCATCCAACCTGGCTTTAAACACTTTTTAAACACTTAAAAACTGTTCCTCCCAAAAGCAAGAGTGTTGTACCAATTTTAGGGACACTTTCAGAGTAAATCCCTGTGACTCAATGCCCATATAACCAAGATAGGAAACCTGTAACCAAAAAAGAGGGGAAACTCTGCTTGCTCTTCCCATGCACAGGCAAAAAAGAAACACCTGCTGTGATTTCTGTTCTCCCCTAAAAGATGATTCTACTCCCAGCAGCTGCAATATAAATAACAAAATTAGGGGAACAGGAAATCAAATGCCTCTAAACTGCCCTGAGCAGCCTGGTCTGGTGGAAAGTGTCCACAGTGGGGGATCTGGAATGAGATGAACTTCAGGGTCCCTCCCAACCCAAACCATTCTGTGATGATTTCATGACACGTGAGACAGGCAGGTGATGAGGCAGCTGTGACCAGACTGCTTCACTATTCACCTTTAATTGCTGAAGGTGTTCTCTGAGAGTCCAGTAAGGACTTGCAGGATCCAGGTATTATCCCCAGGTAAGAACGGGATTTCAAATTCCTTGAACCATGAGGACAACACTCTCCTGAGGGACAGTCTCCTTCCTAGACCAGCCATGCATGGAAGCACTGACTCACATTAATCCTGGAATTACAATACAGGCAGAAAATTTGACATCCCAGATTCCCTAAAAGGATATTGAGCCAGGAAAAAGGGCAAAATCCTTAGATGGGAGATTTGACATGTGAATTCCTAAGGATTTAAGAGGAATGATGATGATAAGGGTCACGAGGAACCCCTGACATTGGCTCTTGGGTGGAGTGCCTGGAAAAATACACTGTGCCAGGGTTTTAGTCTTGGGCCAAGCTCTTCCCACTGGTCAGAGCCTAAGAGTCCAGATTTCCAATGAGCTGCTTGGCAAGAATTAATAAAATCATGGAACAGTTTGGGTTGGAAGGGAGTTAAAGATCATTTAGTTTCAACCTCCTGCCATAAGCAGGGACACCTTCCACTATCCCAGGCTGATCCAAGCCCCATCCAACCTGGCCTTGGACACTTCCAGGGATGGGAAATCAACATCCATCCATCCATCCATCCATCCATCCATCCATCCATCCATCCATTCCTCAGCACTCCCTGGTGTTCCCAGTGGATTCCCTCCTTCACAGCAAGTACCAAGAAAAGCCAAGCCCCTGAGACACGTTTTCCATCTCAGATAAAATAATTTTCACAGGCAGCAAAGACAAATTAATTACAAGGCTACGTTTCACAGGCAGCAATAAATGGGAGGAAATGTGGGAACAGAGGTCTTCCAATGCAAAACCTGCCCAAAATCCTCCTCAGCACAGCCTAAAGGGAAGGATTTATTTAACCCACACCTGTCAAGTCTAGCTAAACCTTAACAGGTCAGAGACATCCAAAGATTTCCATTTATCATTCCCCAGGTCAAGAAATCACACAATTTCCAGTATTTATTTCTTCACTTCTGGCACTTTTCTCTCCCATCAGTTCCCTCTGCTTTCCCTCCTTTACACATCTTCTCCAATCACAGATCTCACCACAAAGATTTCCAAAAGCCAAGGAAAATGGTCTAAAGGATCTACTTCCCACTGCATGCTGTCCCAGAAACAAACCTCTGGAACCTGTGGCAGGGAAGCTGGGGAGGGCATGAGCAACCCCAGCAGGAACACGACAGGAACACCCTTGATGTACTCTGCACTAAAAAATTATGGCTCCTCCATATAAAAAATATCCTCCTCCAGGTCAGGGAGGAGCCAGGAATCCTCATGGCATTTCAAGACTCCAAAACCGAACAGCAAAGCTGGTGCAAGGTCTGGGAGGAGGGGGCCCAGCAGAAGGGTGGCAGTGGCACAAAGCATAATCAGAGTTTTGCCTTTTTGGCAACCTCATTTACAAGAAATTAGGAGGAGGAAAACCAGAACAGTTCAGCTACAAGATGAAGGGGATCACAAGGGGAAATGAGTGAACTTATTTGTGCATTCCTCAGTGTTCCCTTTGCAAGAATAAGAGCATGGGACACTTGAGGACAAACAACAAAACTGATACTGGACACTGTCATCTGAGGTACCCAATCTGCTGGGAAATAAAGCAGTAAAAAATTTTCTCACAAGAGCCCTCCAATTTCTGTCAATCCACTTAAATTAGAGAAGCAGGATGAATAGGAGATCTGGCTTTCATATAGCTTTTTTCTTCTGATTTGGAGATGAATCAGAATTTGTGATTTATCGCAGACCAATGTCAGACAATATTGGAGAGGGACTTGAGACTGTTTAACTTTTAAAATTAATTTACTATGAACAGAAAGCCTCTCCTATTTAAGAATCTAATTTATTAATGGTAAATCTACTGCTGGTTTAACATTGCTCTGCAGTTACAGGAATCCAAAAAGCAGCGAGCTGCTCTACTCCAGACCAGTGGTACATGTATCTGGACTGATTCCATCTCACCATCTCAGCTGGGCACTGCTGCAAAAGGTGAGCAAACAACCTCAGCAATGAAAAATAAATCTAATTTTGTTCAGTTCTTCATTTCACTGAGAAAACCACAGAATTGTGAAACCGTTTGGGTTAGAAGAGGCCTTAAGGAACATCTCATTCCAACCCCCTGCCATGAGCAGGGACACCTTCCAGGTGCTCTTGAGTTGATTTTCTTTTATCTTTCTACATTTTGAGACCTAGCAATCGGCTGCTTCTTTTAGTTTAGATTAATTAAAGGTAGGAATTTTCAAACTGCAAATGATCTGAGCCTGTTTCCCTCACACGTTCTGCATGTACTAATTTAGACATCAAAACCAACATGTAGCATCACTGGGATGTGATACAGATAATAAAATTTCCAAAAGGGAAGGAAGAAAGACAAACCTTCCCTCATCACTCCCCCTCCACCCTTAACCTTTGTGAAAAAAGCCAACCACATAAATAGCAACAATTTCTCCAGCAGAACAAAGCTCTGGAATTATTTTTTTCTTTTCTTTTTTTTTTTTTTTTAAGCTAACTCCAGAGGCATCTAAGAAGAGATTTAACAGCATTTGACTTTTGTAACTCAGAGCTATGAAACGCTTTAAGATTTTGAGAATTAATTCCAAGTGCTTTCAGGGGTCCAAAGGAGGCAGTCAACACTTATCAAATCAGACCTGCAGGCCTACGAGGTATTAAACTTAGCTTCAGCATTTCGTAAGAGGAGAAAAAACCCACTTAGAAGTGATTCACCAACTCACTCAAACCACACTCAGTGCTCTGCAGCCTCTGGAGGAAAACACTCGAGCAGGTGCTCAAGTGGTTGACAAAGCTGGATTCTGCAGTCCCTGTCTACCACCAGAATTACTGAGAATCACAGCCTTAAGTCTGGAACTCCAAGAATGGGGCATTAAACAAATTAAACCAGGATTGCAACAAATGCAGAGTCCCTTTGTCTTCCATGGGCTGGTCACATGCTTAAATCTTAAATCTAGGCATGTCCAAAAGTGCTTTTCAGGATCCAGCCCATCAGCTCCAGGGGTGTTGCAGGAGCCCTGCTCTACTCATGGCCCACAGAATGAGGTTGGGGAGAGCTGGGGGATGTCAGGGAGGTGGGCAGGGACATGGGGAGAGAAAACAAACACAGGCTGGTGAGTGCAGGGAAATGGAAGAGGGAAATAAAAAAAGGAACTGAAAAGCGAAAATCAAAATGAAAAGGAAAAAAAACAAACAAGGAAAAAAAAGAAAAAGAAAGTGGAAAGAAAGAAAGAAAGAAAAGAAGTTGAAATTAGAGGAACTAACATGGCGTTACTGGTGGCTGTGGCCGAAACTTCAGCAGAAGAAACTACTCCACACTTGGAACATTTGAGCGTCATGCCGTAAAGGGGCACTGCCATCTGACTGCAATTAAAACCAAAAGACTGAAACAAAACAAAACACTTCGCTCATGAGCACAAACGTCGAAAGGAAAGGGAAAGAGAAGCCAAAAAGAAAGGAACGAGGAAAGGGAACCAACCAACCATACCCAGCTTGGGAAGAGAAATGAAAGACAGGCAGGAATTAAAACTCTCTCATCTGTACCACTCCAGATGTGGGGAACGGGGGAATGGACAACTCAGAGATTTGCTGGTGCTGCTGGAGAGGGAGGAACTGTGTTGGTGTAAGTCTTGCCAGATTCAGGGTGTCTCTCTCTGGCACCCATGGAAGAGAAACCAGTACTGCTCTCCCAGTCTCCACCTCCTTTTCGTTTGAGTTTTTTGGTTTTTTTGATGGGTTTTTTTTTGGAGAAATTGCTCTTTTCTCTCCTGGCCTTTTTGCTCCAAAACAAAAAAGGTGGCAGGGTTGTGCAGTAGAAGGCAAGAAGTAGGGCTGTGGGGGCTGTGCCTGCTTATCTTTTGTCCTAAAGCAATGCAAGGGATAAGTCACTTATTTTCTCTGAGTGGGAGCTGGTGAGACCAGGACAGAGGCCACTCTTTGGTTTTTGGTCAGAGGCCACTCTTTAGTTGCTTCATCCCTGATGAAGGATGGGACTCTTTTATGTCCTGAAATTAATCCTGAGCTTGGGTGCTTCCTTAGACCCCCAACCTGCCCTGAAAGGAACCCTGAAGGCTGACTGCTTCTGAGACATTCCTTCTCTCACATCCTCTTCTGGACCCAAAAACATCTTCGGGATGAACCCTGAGAATTACTCCCACCTGCTGCTCCCACTTTCTCTGGATGGGACCAACCACAGAAACAGCCCAGTGAGGGCTGCTGGTGTGAGGGGATCTGCTAAAGCACATCCTTGGGGTTTTTAGCAGCTGATGTGTGGGAACCCCCCCCAATTCAGCTCCTCTTCAGGAGCCCAGAAGCCACATTAGCTTGGCACTGGTCCCGTTTCTTCCCAGAATTTACTGGTTGTGTGCTCTCCCTGGCCTGCACAGATCCACACCCACGCCAGATCTGGCTTGGAAAATGGAAAGGAGCCTGCAAAACATCCCCCAGACCTTCCTGCTGTGCCTGGCAGCAGACAAGACACGAAATCACTGCCAGAGGACAGCACAGGGTCTGTCATCCCTGGGGCATGGTGGGGATGCTGCTGAAGGAGCTTTGCCCCAACCAGGAGGGGTTTTACAGCCCTGCCCTGCCTGGGAGAGAGATCAGGGGACTCCACAGAGCATTTCTTAGCTTTGGTGGCTCTCTGTTCAGTCTCACTGCAAAAAGACATCCTGATGAGCACCAACACAGCAGCAGCAGTGGGCCCAGTGGCCCCCTTTCAAGTGGATATTGATTGGTCTTTTCATTAATTACAGTGACAAAAGTCATCATTCCCATCCAGAATAATGACTGAGGCATCCCACAGAAGCTTTCAGACACAGAGGAAATTAGTTCCTGTGTCCACAGAAAAATATCTTCCAGGAAGGATGTTGTAAATCCTGTGAGGACAATGGCTGAACCAAAGGTAAAGTGGGTCTGGAGAGGCATTAGGTGCACGACCCTTAAAAATTAAAAAAATACAACAGCTTATCCCCAAATCTATAAGCCACAAAGAACAGATAAGCAGAGAGACAGAGAGAGGCAGAGATAGGCAGCAAAAAGAAAAAAAGTAGATTGACTTGAGGAATTTGATGGGAAACTGTACCAGAAAAAACATGAATGACACTGAATCACAGAGAACTGGCCAAAAGACCACTGTAAACACACAACTGTAGCTGCTGTTGGGTGTGTTTGTGCAGAAAGTTGCAAGCAGTGGGCACAGATGTGGGTACATTCATCTCCTGATTCGTTCTGGTTGGGGGCATGAGGTTGTTAATACACTGAATTTCCATAGCAGGTTTAGATTGTGCATATGAAAGGGAAGCTAATTAAATAATCACAGTGAAAAATGCCTGCATTTAATTTGGATTTTTCTGCTTCCTAAACATCCACAAACAGCTCATGGGCTCATCTGGTGTGTTCACTGGATCCTGGAACTTTTTGTTGAGCAGTTCTTCCCACCATCCACAGCCCGAAGAGCAGGAGCACTGCTTCCATCAGGAACCATTCCCAGGGGAAGGGCAATCCCAACCCCTTCCTGTCCCAGTGGAGTTATCACCTTCCTAATCACTCTGTCCCCTCTGTGCTCTGACAACCCAGCTCTGTTCCACCCCATCAGGACACCTGCACAGAGATTTTTTCACACGAGGTTTTGGGGCAAACTCCTCTTGGGTGGTTTCTGTGATCAACAGAGATAAAAGAAGAGGTCCTCTAAGAGGGGGACAAGGCTCCTGTCACTCCCCAGGAGTGGCAGAGGAGGCCCAGAGAGATTAAACTCAGCTAAAATCAGCCCTGGTGAACATCCCTGATGGTCTCATTCTTCCTCCCTGCCTGTGTGAGCACACACATGCTTCTGCAATAAACTCTGGCTGAATACATTTTAAATTCATTTTAAAGGCTCCTGACATTAAAACATTCATTTTTTTTGGTAGCAATCCCTTCAAGAGAGCTCAAACACTGGTGGTGGAGTTGACCACCAACAGAGATTGTTTGGCTGGAATGGTTTTCTCCATTCCCAGAGAGGTTTTGGGGCTGCTGTGGCCTTTCTCCAGCTCTCCAGGTATTCACACCCCCTTCTCTACAGCCCGCTTTTGTGACCCACCTATAAAATCACTGCCACTAGAAAAATCTGCATTTTCTGACAGATGTGACAACAATAACCACAGCTATTTCCACTGCTAAGTACAGGGCAGAACTCTTGTGTCTCAGGTATTATTTCATGAGAACTGTTGGCGCTGATGAATTTGTGACAACTGATCTGTGAAGTGTGTGCTGGGCTCCTCTTAACATCCAACAGCTCTTTTTTCCCCTTTTTTTGGGGGGACTTTTTTTCCCCCATCCTTTTTAAAAATTGTTTTTGCAACACTGAACCATACTTCTTGCCTCTGCTAAAGGAAACACAACGTTTCTTTAGACCATCTCCTCAGGTCCAAACATCTCCAAGGCCATTACTTGTTCTGATTTTCTTGAGCTCTACCTTCCAACACGGTTCCCAAGCCCAGGCCAGAAGCAGAGAACTAAAGGGAAAGGGGCACCAGGGCTCTCAAAAGTGCTCCCACACTCTCAGCAGGGGCACTTGGGAAGGGAGAACAAAACCACTGAGCACAGATAAGGCTTAAAAGTGCTGCACACACACACACGGACACGAAAGAAGGGGGGAAAAAAGAGAAAAGAAAGAAAAAACACAAAGAACATCAGAAAAATGACTTTTCGGTTTTGTTTTTTTTTTTTGCTTGTTTGTTTTGTTGCCTCGCAGGTTTTGTTTTTAAAGCCCAACTCTGAGTGTGATCAATAACCAGCTGCTGTGTGTTAAACCAGGTCACTCCGTGTGCAGTTTGGATTAGAGAGGGAGGGACCGAGAGGCAGCAGCTCGCTGCTTTGCTGATCCAATAAACCATTTATTGCAGCACTGACTTCCAAGGGCAATTAGCCTGCTCCAGACCCTGCCTTGCAGCCTGGGTGTTTTCTGGAGTTCTCTCTTTGTCAAGAAGGCATCATCCAGAAGGAAGCACTTGCTTGTTAGCAGCTGCTGGAAGCAATGCACCAAGGTCACTTCCTCGCGTATTTCTCAACCCAGCAGCAGCTGGTATCTCTGATCGTCCAAATCTCCTCTTGTTTTATGGCCAAGGCACTGCTCAGGCACCAGAATTCCCCTCTGCTGCACCCAGGGATCCCAAGGCTTGGCCATGGCAACGCTGCTGATAAACCATGAGCCTAAACAGGTCCCTGGGTATCTCACAAAATCGTTAAAAGTTGGAAAAGATCTCCAAGCTCGAGTCCAACCTTTGACCAAACCCCTCTGTGTCCACTAAACTCACAAAGTTCCAGGTCCACTTGTTTCTGGAGCACTTCAGGGATGGTGACTCCACCACTTCCCCAAGCAATCTGTTCCAAAGCCTGGTCATCCTTTCATCCTTCCAAAATTTGGAAATTTTTCCAAATATCCAACCTGAACCTCTCCTGGTGCAGCTTGAGGCTATTTCCCTTTGTCCTGTCCCTTGCTACCTGGGAATAGATTCCAGCCCTCACCTCACCACCCAGTATTTCAGGGAGCTGTGATGAGGTCTCACCTGAGCCTCCTTTTCTCCAGGCTGAGCCTCTCCAGCTCTCTCAGGTGCTCCAGACCCTTCCCCAGCTCTGCTCCCTTCCCTGGACACTCTCCAGCCCCTCCATGTCTTTCCTGGAGTGAGGGGCCCAAAACTGAGCACAGGATTTGAGGTGCTGGATAAGAATTTGCCTCTACCCTGGGTTTTGCCTCCACCACTCAAATTAAAAACCACTCAATTAAAAACCACTTTCACCCCAACTACTCAAGAGCGCAGTGTCAGGAATATTGAACCTCATCCATACTATCCACCCCTGCCCTCTGAGACTCAGTGGAGATCCTTTCTCGCTCCACTTTTACAGACAGGATATATCCATACATCCTGTGCTTTCTCCAGCAGCCTCCAAGGGTTTTGAACTCCATGCAGAGGAACCAGAACAGCTCTTGCTCTCCTCATTCCTTTGTGAACAACTTCTTCCTTCCAGAACACAGCTGTTACCCACAGTGATAAATCAAATTCCTGCAGTGGACAACTGGGAGCAGAGATCCCTGCCTTTCCCAGCAGCAGGTAAGGACAGAGCTTCTCTGACTGCAACAACAAGGCAAGAAAGGCAGGGAAAAGTTACACACATCAGCCAGGCTGACCTGGGACTCAGGGTGTCAGCCTGCCATTTCTGTCCCCTGCTCAGAGCACAGCTCAGGGATAAACTCTGAGCAGACTGCAGGTTTGTTCCTAGAAATGGAGAGGAGAGAAGCTCTCATCCTGCTGAAGGTGTTGGCAATGGCAAAATAGCCACTGCCAAAAGTTTGGGAATTACCCAAGAGAGAGCCCTGCCCGGGAGCTGCCGCCCTGGGCAAACCCCTGGGAGACACCAGGGTGGGGAGAAATGTGGAGTCAGGTCTTAAATTTATACTGCAAAGGGAACAAGGTAACACAAATCCTCTGGATTCAGGAATGGAGGCTCTGGAGAAGATAAAGAACCTCAGGTGGCAGGAGAATTTTTTCTAGCAGCAGAGGTTCTTAACTCACCTCTCCTACTGCATCCATCTGCTGCTCTGTTCTCTGCCAGGCCTCCAGCACCCATTCCCTTCCATCACACACCTCTGCTGCCCCTGAGACACCTGCCAGCCTTCAGACACGGCCCCTCTGTCACCCAGCTCTTGCCACGTGCCACACTCAGCAGTGCTGAGTCCCCCTCTGCTGTCTCCAGGTTAGTGACAACAGCCCCTTTGCTCTCCCTCGTCTCTGGGAGGATGTATCAGCCTTGGCTGAAGCCATTTTAACAAAGAGATGAACTTTCATCCTTTCTCCACAGCAACACAGGGCTGCTTCTTGGATTTTTGTGTCCTGCTGCACTGAATGACAGTGCAAAGACGTTAAATCAAGCATGCTTTTTTCTTTCATTTTGTTTAAACTGGTTTTGCTTTTTTTTTGTTTGCATCACCAATCTCTTCTTCATGCCTTGCCTGGTTATTGATCACAACTTTGGGTATTTTTGGTTTTTATTTTCACTCTTTACTTAGATGTATTGATAAGGCATACCCTGCCCGTTCCTTCAGTTTCTTATCTGTTATTCCATCTTTGGATACAAGTTTGTTAAAAACCAGAATGCCAATAACCATGTTCACCTGTCAAAAGAGAAACAACACACAAGTTTTGTTCTCAAGCAGGTCAGGTCAAGCTCGGTAACACAGAAGGGTTTCTCCCAAAGCCAGGTCACACTTCTGCAGGCCACCACCCCTTGTGTCCCCTGTCCCCCACTGTCCCACCTCCCCTGGCCGTGCATCAGTGAGTTCAGGACAGCAGAATGCAGCTGGCAGCAGATCTGGGAGGTTGGAGAATCATTAAGATTGGAAAAGACCCCCAAGACCATCAAGTCCAGCCCTCAACCAGGCCTCCATGAAGCAGGAGATTGGGAATTTCTCAGATTGCTGCGGGGCTGTTTGAACCCCAACACTGCCTGAGGTCCAGCAAGGCAAACTCCAGGCACAACAACAGTTTTTTGGGCTAATCCAAATAGAGAGTGGCCAGTACAGAGAAAAGCAGGGGGCTGAGATTGGCTGCTTCCCAAAGCACCTTCTGGAGTCAGAATGCAGACAGTGTGTCACAGTTCTTTCCTGGTGAAACGCCACTGCTGCTCTCAAAATAAGAGATGGAGGGGCACTGGAGCAAGCAGAAACATCATCTGCTCTGGTGGGATGTCTTGGGAGATACTGCAGACAGCAGAGCACGGAGAATTCCCAAAAAAATCAGTGGGCAATACAACTCCGTGCAGTCCGTTCTCCTCAGGGTGAGAGCAGGGCTGTCTGTGTCCATCAGATACAAAAATCCACAGTGGAACACAGGCTGGACAGAGCTGAGATCCTGCAGAGTGACCCCAAACTCCTCCCTGTGCCTTTCCAGCTGCATCCACTGCTGCCAGCTGCATCTGCTCTACAAACCCCATCCGAACCTCAGCAACACGTTAGTGACACACCAGCCCCAGCCCCTGCGTGGAGCACAGCACTGATGGTGGAAAACGGAGACATCCTCCTGCCTTTGCTGCCAGTGGAGCAGCTGCTGGTGGTAAAAACTGCTGGTCGATGCTGTTTTGCATGTGGGGCTTGCAGGGAAAGGTTTAAAGGCCAAATTCAGAGATAAATTCCTGTGACTACGTGTCTGTGGCTTTAAGAGATCCTAAGAGTCACCTGACCCAAAGGAGGGGACCAAGCCTCTGCCTAATTGCCCAAATCATCCTGAAAACAACGATCAATCTTTCTGCTGGTTTCACCAGCTCACTGATGTGGAGCCCACAGCTGGGAATCCATGGAAAAGCTCAGAAACTGCAGTTATTTTTGTTTGCATCAGCTGCTGGGTCAGTGGCCAGCTGAGACCATTTCTAGAGTTCCCCATGGTATTGATTGAGAGAAACAACACTGGCAAGTCCGGCACAGTGACACAGCCAAGGGTCAGCAGGAAATCAAAGCCTGGTTATGAGCCTGGAAAGAGAGGGAGGGAGCACTCTGAAATCACTGATCCTTCACCGTGGAGGATCAAGAAAGGTTTTTCCTTAAGGTGCAGCCAGGCAGGAGGAAAGGTGGGGGTGAAGTGTGGCTGGATCTCTCCTAGGGCTGGCCAAAGTGTGCATCTTCATTCCTAAGGGGCAGGGGATACAGCAAAGAGCAGTTCTGCACTGGTTTTAATCAATCAATCCATAAATCAATCAATCAATCCAGTACATTGATCACCACAATCAACATCCTGCTCTGATCCTGGCTCCACTTCTTTCCTGAGTCAGGGATACAACACAGATATTCTTCCAATAACATGCAGAGTAGTTTTACTTCTTTAACTTTGAGCTAACTTCCAGAAGCAAAGCCTCAAGTGTGAGATTCCTGGAGATACCCACGACCTGACCAGTGCTGTCCCTGTCCTCACTTCATTCCACGAGCCTCCCCCTGCCTTCAGCCTGCACACAGCTACCACCAGGCTGCTCCACGTGAGCTGGGCAAGCAAAACTGCTTCCAACAGCTCTGTGTTTAAGGTAGATCAGGATTTTTAACACTAAAGGTCAAACCTTTATCCTTCAAACCTGCAGCTGCTCAGTGTCAGTGGCCTGACTGCTGAAGCTGCAGGCCAACCACCTTCAGAGTATTATCAACTCTTTGAGCTCATCTGTTTGCAGGTTCCCATTTATAAAAAGGCTTTCCATGCTTCTCCTTCTCCTGCCCCAAGCTCTTTGGTGTCTCTCCCAGGGCAATATTCATTTGTCACTTTGGCCAGGAATGAGTCAGGGAGTCTAAACGAGCTGTGTGGCCTCTCTCTTGGTGCTGATCAGGGCCAGACACCCCCAGAGATGATTCACCACTTCCAAACATCAGCTGCAGGAACCACCATTTGCCTGTGCTGACCTCCTGTGAGGACATCTCATTTCCTCAGCTTGATGGTGAGGGAAATCTGAGCTGCCAAATGGAAACAGGCTCCTTTGTTTTCCTCATACTTTAAAAAGTGCCAAGGAAAAAGAGAAAGATCACCTCCCTTGCTGTTGGCACAACAAAAGTGAGCTGGTTTGAGGCAGCAGAGTGACTCTGGGCACTACCAAAGCTTCCTCCCTCCGAATCACTGTGTCACAAGCCCACATGAAAGACCTCGACTCATACCAGTTTTGATTCCTTGCAGAGGAGGGGCCACTGCTGGCTTTTCTCTTTGTCACTGTGATGAAAGGATGGCACCAAGGTGGTTTGATGTGCAGTGACAGTGCTGAGAATAGAGGCAGCCCGAGCTTTTGTGGAGTTATTCTCCTGTAAGCTCCTGCTGCGGGGCATTTCATCCCCCAGGCACTGCAGGGAACAAAAGTCTGAACTGAAAAAGGAATTGTGAGTGTCAACAGCCCCATTCCTGTGGGACTCTCCAGAGCCTCAGAGGGCATAAAGCTCCTCCACTGGATAAAACAGTGGGCTGGAGAGAAACTGCAGAAAGATTTGGGGGCTCAAATGTGGCTTTAAAGCCATCAGAAATTGCTGCAGGAGGGATTTCCTGGAGGAGCAGCAGTTCTCAGATTCTTTCAGCCCTGAGGTTTCTCATGGACAGTGAGGCCTCAGCAGCAGGGAAGGAACCTCACCTCGAGTGACACCTTAAACTCAGATAATAACTGGCCAAGGCTGGTGTTGGGGCTGAGTTGGAGCCAGGGGTGATGGGACAGAAGAACAGAGTCCCCATGCAGGAGCTGGGCTTCAGGAATGCCCACTTTAACCCTGCCATCTCTTTGAATTCAAAGCAAACACGACATTTTTAGGGTCAGAAGGGATCCCCTCAGCATTGATTTGAAGATTTCAATTTCACGTGCAAACAAGGCAATCTGCTCACATGCACTGGCCAGGCATGGACCAGGAATAAAAGCTGTGAGGGCACAGCCTGGTCTGAAAACCACCAGGAACAGCATTTTCTGAAGGAGACCATGTCAGAGCTTTCCACCATCATCCTGCACTTCCATCCAGACACAGCAGAACCAAGGTAAAGCATTAATCAGATGTTAAGGGGCTCCAGGGAGGACAGAGGGGGAAGGCTGAGAGCTGACAGAGGCACGTCACATTCCAGAATCAACCCCATCCCAAACTGCTGGCTTTGCTCGTTATTCCTGAAGGAGGAAAGTGGAAATAAAGAGGGGCATTCTTGGGTTGAAAGAACAAGGAAATTGCTACAAGATATAGAGGAGGAAAAAAAAAAATCTTTCAGACAAGCTTAAATACCAAAACGACAGCAGCCGCCGGTCCCACGAAGGCATAGAGGAGTCCTCCCTCTAACGACAGCCAGCAGCTGGAAAATGAAGAGAGAAGAGAAAGTGACCCAGTGGCAAATGTCCCCAACAGGCACATGTTGGCTTTGTCCCTTTGCCTGCCAGAGTTCAGCCTGGGAGGTGACACCCCATGGCAAAAAATTAAAAAAAAAAAAAAAAAATTCTCGGGACTTTAAATCAAACAAGTTTTGCTTCCCATCTCTCCTGAACTTGCATAAAGGCTCCTCTGCCTGGGGACCTGCCCGCAGGATGACATCTGACAGGGGAATTCATGCAAAATTAAGGAGAGTGCTCTGTTTCAGACCAGGTCCTGGGAGCAGCTGCAGCATTTGGCTGGCAGGATGATGCTCTTGTCCTACTTACATGGGAGAAAGAGTGGGAAGAGTGGAAATTTTCCTCTGCTCATTTGCTGACCCCTGTGTCTTCCAGGGGTGCCGGACATTTCTTCCCTCCCTTTGAGACTGCCTCCATGGGGAAATTCAACAACACAGCAGCAAGGTGGGAATTCACAGCATTCCCAGAGTGCAATTTCTTATGGAATAAGCTGAATGTGAGGCGTGTGGTGGCTCTTCTGGAAACCAGCTTGTTCCTTCTCCCTCACACCACATAACCTGAGAAGGAAATCTCCCTTCTGCACTGACCAGATGTGGAATTTGGGCTCCTGAACTGGCTGGTGCCTTCTCAAACTGAGGGAGCTCTCGTTTGAGACATCCTGGTTGAGGCCCTGGAAGTGCCCAAGGCCAGGCTGGATGGGGCTTGGAGCAAGCTGGGATGGGGGAAGGTGTCCCTGCCAGGGCAGGGGTTGGAACGAGGTGACCTTGAAGGTCCCTTCCAACCTAAATCATTTTCAGAGTTTTTGTTTTTCATCTTTGACTGTGAAGTCAGGATGGAAACACGTTTTCCCCTTGAGTGACTGAGCCCTGCCAAAGGATGAGCAGAGCACTTGTGAAATCTCCATCCTTGGAGACATTCAAAAGCCACCTGAGCACAGCCTTGGGTCACCTCCAGGTGACCCTGCTTGAGCAGGTGCTTGGACAAAAAAAACCCTGAGGCTCTCTGACAGCCATGAACATCCACAGCAGCACTGGAGCTGAAATACTTTTTTTTTTTTTTGTGGGGAATCCAGCAATTTAGGGCATGGACACACAAATTAAGTGCTCCAGGGCAGGAGAGGATGGGAATTTACAGTGTGTCAGCAGCCCCTGGGAAGGTTTGCATGCTTTAACAGGGCAGAACCCTGGAGAAAATGTGGGATGGAGTAATCCTGTTTCAGCAGGAAATGAGCATGCACCCACCACAGGAGAAGAGCAGGAAACCACAATGGAGAGGGAACTTTCTCCAAGCTCTTAACTCAGCTCACCCTGCAGTAATTCACTTGCCCTGCCCTCAGCAAGATGCTTTCATCCTGCATCAGGAGCAAACTGATGCTCCCAGGGGAAAAAAAAAAAAAAAAAAGTCTTCCTGGAAACATTTCAGCTTTGTTGATCAGCCTCATATTTTTTTTTTAAATTAAATCTCAGTTGCAAAAAATGTTAATTTTTTTCACCCCAAAACAAGGAGTGTTTCTGAAAAGGCATCCCAAGAAAGGGAAGTATTTCAAACTGAGAATCAAAAGTAGGATATTCTGGTTTTCTCCAAGGTCTGAGTCTTGTTTATGTCTAAATTAAACCTGTAATGTGCTAATTTAATCAATTCTGATTTCTTCCTGATAGCAAGTTGCTCTGTCACAAGCTGTCTGAGCAGCTGTAATAATAAAATGAATAATCAGCTGAGGAGGGAGGGAGTAAAAATGAAGCTCTGGAGCTCTGTAATGACTGGAGGTCTCCCTAAATGCAAGATGAGGGCTCCCAAACCCAGTCCTTGTCCAAACCCTTTCATCCAAGGCTCTATCCTGATTTTTGAGATTTTTTTTCTCGGTGTCTCTTCCAACTGGCTCAGATGAAGAGATGTGACAGTCCTGCACTGCAATCAGTGATGAGGACCTGGTGCAAAGAGGGGTCTCACTCCTGCAGGGTCCCTGGCCACCCCTGCTCAATTCCCTGGGAATTGTGAAGGGTCAGGAATTGTGAAGGTGAGCTCACACATCACCCAGCACAGATCCCTTCTGACTGCCTGACCTCCCTGCCACAACTTTTCCCAGGCTGCCAGAGGTGCTGGCTGCCAGCAAGGGAAAGGAAAGGGTGAAGGGATGTCCAAGAGACAGAAGTGACAGCAAACCCCAGCCCAGTGGAGATGCTTTTAGCCTCGTGCCTACGAGGCACAGAAACATTTGCATTTTGCTAAGAGGTTCCCTCGTACTTTCCAAGGAATCTCTTCACTGATTTTTAAAATAAAATTATCACTGGGAGGGAGGAAGTGAATGGCTTAACAATTCCTAAGCAGTGTTTCCTCTGACTGACAGCAGCTCTTGTGTTCAGCACAAAAAAAAAACAAAACCAACAACCCTTTTTTGTAAACCATCTGATCTTTCTGTGACTCTGCCACGGCACAGATGGGAGGTGGTGACTTTTGTCCTGGTCCTGGGAAGGGCTGGCTTCCACTGAGCCCTTTGTCACTGTCCAGCCCTGCCAGCCACAGCTCTCCCCTCAATCCTGTGTAAGATTAGGCAGCACCAACAGAACATTCTGTAAAACTCAGATTACAGTCAGGAATCAGGAGTGGCTCACCAGTGTTTATCCAGAGATTAACCCAGAAGCTGCTGAGATACCTGTGGGTCACAAAAGCCCTGACGCAGTGACACTGCAGGACCCAGAGAAATTTGCTGTGTGCAGGCTGTGCTCTCAGAGAACTTCTGATGGGCTCTCTTGTGGGGAAGGATGTGAGCTCCCAGCACCAGTGGCACAACCTCAATTATTCACTTCAAGCTTCAGGAGGCTGTTTGTGAAGCTTTAGAGGTCCAGAGGCAGTCTCTGGAGCTCCAGCTAAAAGCAGAGTTATTATTCAGGCACTCAGCCTAATCTAAGGGGGTGATCAGTGGCAGGTCCTTTAGACCTCTGGTACCCCTCAGACTTTCTTTGGGACTGGGAGTGCAGCCTCTACCCTGCCCTAGCATGCTCCAAACAACAGCAAAATGTCCTTTCAGATGCAGTTCAGACAGGAGAAAGGAAAAATCCCCTTACTGGAGTGTCCTGAGTAATGAAGGTTGAGAGAATGGCTGCTGGGAATCACCACTGACAGAACAACAGACACACTCCAAATCCTGCAGCAGATACTCAATTTTTAATCTGAACCTCTCTCTCCCTCCTCAACTGATGACTCAGTGCAGTCTGGCCAGCCAAATGGTAAATATTAAACATACTACAAGCTCCCTAAACTTACCATAGGCTCTGATCTCTCTGCATTAGGGCTTGGAGACATGGCCAAGCCTTTGATGGGACAGTTCTTGGTGGGACAGTCAGTTGTGTTTTCATTGTTGGAGAAAAGCTTCATTCAATGTACAACAAAAAACCAGGACCAAACTGGGTGAAATCCTGCTGAGGACTCCTGATGGAGCTTGTTCCAGTGTGGCTGGGCCACCTTTGGCACATCCTGAAGATCCAGCTGGGCTGGCAGTTCCAGCCTCAAGACACATCACACATTTCACACCTTGCTTTGCCCTGAGAGTCTTTAACACCAGGATTAATTCTGCAGTGCCTTCAACACTTGCAGCTGTCCCCAAAATGCCCTCGTGACCATGTCCTGTAGCTGGATGTCAAGGGTTTTTTTACCACTGTGAGTGGGATGAGAAAAAAAACTGCTGTTGAGTGTTAAATTCTATGCTCACCTAAATATCAGAGCCCTGCTTTGACTTAATGCCCACCTCCATCACGGGAGCTCAGGCATTGCTCTGGGGACCAGAAATGGTAGGGTTGGAAGATGCTTTAAAAGGCTCTGTGTGTTTATGTGAGTTTTTGAAAGTCCCTTGTGGTTTATCTTGTCAGCTCTTGTCTCCTCCTTCCCAGGGAGGGATGTGCTGTGATTAAAGCTTTTCCTTCCTTCTGCAAGCTGGGAATATTGGGCCTTGAAAGTCTGCAGTGCCCATTGAAATGCCCCATGAGTGCCCACTGGAGACAAAACTGGGCTGGAAAGACCTTGAAAATCACCTGGTTCCAACCCTGCTCCATGGGCAGGGACACCTTCCACTATCCCAGCTTGCTCCAAGCCCTGTCCAAGCTGGCCTTGGACACTTCCAGGGATGGGGCAGCCACAGCTTCTCTGGGCAGCCTGTGCCAGGGCCTCTCCACCGTCTCAGGGAAGAATTTCTTCCCAATATCCAAGCTAAACCTCAAGTTTTGGAGTTCAGCTCTGAAACTCCTGCTGTGCAGTGCTGACTTTGCTCTGGAGGAGAGGTCAGGGCCTCCCCAAAACCAAGGGCCTCCCCACAGAGCAGTGCAACAGAGCTTTTAAGCCTTTCTGAGCAGGAAAAGAGGGCTAAGTGTGAATGCACTGCAGTCTGTCGGGGCACCCGGCCCGGCTGGGCCCACAGCAATATTTGTTTTGTGTTTTAAAATGAACAAAAGTGTAAATGTAACTCTCATTACAGAGATGCTCCAGTTTATTCAGCATCAGGGCTTGTGAACCCACCACTCAGTGCAAGTGAGCTCTGTTTAACTCTGGCTCTTGGTAAAGCCAATTCCAGCAGGAATTTGGAGAACCAGTGAATGGTTTGGGTTGGAATTCAGAGAACCAGGGAATGGTTTGAGTTGGAAGAGACCTGGAAGATCATCTTGTCCAATGCCCCTGTCATGGGCGGGGACACCTTCCACCATCCCAGCTTGCTCCAAGCCCTGTCCAACCTGACTTTGGACACTTCCAGGGATGGGGCAGCCACAGCTTCTCTGGGCAACCTGTGCCAGGGACTCTCCACCCTCAAAGAGAAGAATTTCTTCCCAATATCCAATCTGAATCTATCCTCCTTCAGCTCAAAGCCATTTTCCCTTGTTCTGTCACTACCTGCCCTTGGAAAAAGTCCCTCTCCAGCCTCCTTGTATGTCTTTTAGGTACTGGAAGGTACCAAAGTGTGGAATTACACCAGGATGGCAGTGCTGGGGATGTCTGATGGGATCTTTGAGCTTGAGAGGAACTGCTGTTCTTCTCATGACTTCAGAGGGACTCACCAGCTTCACCCCACATTGGGAAATGTGCAAAGGAAGCAAAAGGAGGAACCACAGAACCATGGAATATCCTGGAAAAGGACCCACAAGGATCACACCACCACAGTTCTGGTGACAAACATCCTGACAGCAGAGCTGGGAGCACGGGGTCCCCTTCTATCCCCTGGCATCAGTCCTTGGATGCAAGGAGTGACAGAGTCTTCAGGGCTGAAAGGAGCCAGAGCACTGTCAGCAGAAGGAGCAGAGCTGGTGTGAGCAGGCAACCCCTGGGAACACTGCAAAGTCAGCCCAGCCTCTTGGCCACCTCCCCCTGTGCCAACTGGAGAGCAAAGCAGGAGCCCAGCAGGGTTTGTCACATGCTGACACCCTCCTGGCTGCAGTCTGCAGGGTGGGAGATGCTGGCACAGTGGTTCAGGGCAGAAAACAGGGAGATCTTTCCTTCACATTCCTCCCTTCCCTGCCCAGGCACTTTTGTGTAGTCAACATTGACCAAAAAACTCTTAAACATTTTTGACAGAGCCACAAAGCTTGTTGCACCAACCCCCACCAGTCTATAAAGAAAAAAGAGAAGCAGAAACATCCAAGACCTCCTTCCCATCTCCCTGAGGCTTGTTCATTATGAATTACTCTCGTGGATGTGCCTGGAGCAAAGCGCCAGAAGCAGCTGACCCACGGGAAATCCAAAGGGAAATTTGGGATCTTGGTGGTGTTTCTGCAAAGCAGGCTGTGTTTTGTCCTCTCCTGAGCCACACAACAACCACTGGGTCCCTCTCCACCAGGACACACTGAAGGTGGGACAGCCAATGCATGCTGATGCCAGCAGAGACTTCAGGAATTCTGTCTGTGGATTTGCACTCAAGCAATCCACAATCCTGAGCCCTCTGTCACACAAGAATTCAGGCTGTGAAGCGAACAGAAAACGCTGCTGTGCTCCTTTAATTCTCCCCTGCAATTAAAATGCAAACCCTGGGCCATTTGGCCGTGGGTGTGCAGGATGTGGTGGGAATTGAGGGAGAGCAGGAGGCTCCACATGACATTTCCTCAGTGGGACTCATCTGCTGCTGGCCACAGCAACAGCTCCAGTCCCAAACATCGCCCGTGTGGGCTGCACACCCCTGCCCAGGAAGGCTCTGGAAAATGTTGGGATGCAGTAGGGAAGAGCCTGACTTATTGCTACATACAATATTATCCCTGAGCTGTCACTATGCATGAAATTTCTAAGGTTTTTCACAACAGAGGGAAAAATATTTTTCTCTTTTTTCCTTTTTTCATTTAAAGTCATACCAATGCTCGGCTCTGAGTAAGCCCAGCCTTGCCTTAATGCATTTTTTACCTCTCCCATTATTTATTTTCTGTTTTCCTTCTCTCATTATGAGCACATAAAAGCTTCCTAAAGACAAAACCTGTGGAATCTGGAAAACAGGCAAACACAGGCTGCTGTCAAAATTTTGGTTTGCACAAGTCAGGCTCATTCTGCTGCCTAAAACTGAGCTGATGTATTTTGAAAATGTGGGCCCAATCAAGCACAAAAGCAGATTAAAAAAAAAAAAAGCTGGTTTTAATTTTTAAACATCCTTAACTTTAAATATTCCACATTCATCCCCTTAAAAATACATTAAAAAGCTCTAAGTAAAAGGTATTTAGATCAAAGTGATGTCACAAATACAACAGTTAAACCTAATTAGTCCCTATAAACTTGTTTTTAAAGGAACACACAATCCAGCTTGGTCAGATGATGGACTGAGGAGGCAGGGATGCAGGAATTGTCCTGCACATGGAAATTTAGCTCCCAGCCTGTCTCTTGTGTGTTGGTGACTGGGTTTTGACAAAAAGGATGGAGGATAAAACAAGGGGGGAAAAGGAATCCTTTACTCACTAGTTCACGGTGCCGTATCCCTTGGCTTTAGTAAATCCCACGGAAATGGCAACCACCAAGGCAGGGAGCCCTGTGGAAATGAAACAGGAGAAAATCAGTCATTTCATCACATGTGCAGCCCTTCTCCCACTCAATATTCCCCATTTTTCCCAGAGTTATTCCAGCACCATCCATTTCAGCCTGGCTCTGGGGCAGGGACTGAGCTCAGGACCCTCAGAACTAAAAGCAAGAACTTTTATTACCTCTGTTATTTAAATAAATACCATGAGCTGCACTCAGCTCCCGCCCTGCTGTGGTCTCAGCAGTTGTGGGGGCTCTTTCAGTAGATTCAGATGCATAAAATTGATTTATTTTATTCTTAGGTTCTTCATGGTGTCTCTGAAGTTGGAATATTCAGCCACAACCCAACTCCAAGAACCCAAAGATTAAGAGCTTTGTTTGCACCCAGTGTAGGACGAGCAACCCAGGTTCAAATCTGCCCCAAATGAGACAGAAAAGGAAACTAAAACTGAGTTTCCCTATCCCAAACAGGTCCCCCAAGATCTGTAATGAAGCAGATTCCTTTGAACAACAATGAGAAAGGCTTTCAGGTCTCTTCCAGGATCTATGAAGTTTCCAAGTCCAGCTCCCCCTTTCCCTAAAGAAATGTCTGGAGATCAGCTCATAACATCAGGTTCTTGAGCTCTGGAGGTCTCCATGTGGCTTTTTATAGCCCTCCTCCTCGTGGCAGGAGGAATTAAACTGTCTCGACACTAAAGATGGGAAAATCCCATTAAGAATCAGCAGGATCAGTGGCCAGCTGGGATTAGTGCCCCTTGACAAGCCCCTAATTCCTGAGCTGCAGAGGGCACAGCAGGTGACTGCAGCAGACCCGAGGAACGTGCAGCCACAGCTTCCCAACAACATTCCTCTGGGAAGGGGGTCCCTCAGCAACACAAATCATCCCAAGGCTGACAAACAGGGAGGCTCTGCAGCAGCTGGGAGCCACAGGGCCAAGCTGGCTGGAATATGGAGCTCTTGAGGGTTATCCTGCAGGGAAGTGCTTCTCTTCCCATGTGAGATTTCCAGGCACAGGTCACGTTTCATCAGTCCAAACCCAACAGGCAGTGGGTTTAAAAAACGTCTCTTTTAATATTCATTTCCATTTATCTTTCCATTTTCCTTTCTTGTTTTTCCTTTCCTTTCCTTTCCTTTCCTTTCCTTTCCTTTCCTTTCCTTTCCTTTCCTTTCCTTTCCTTTCCTTTCCTTTCCTTTCCTTTCCTTTCCTTTCCTTTCCTTTCCTTCCTCCCCCTCCCCTTCCTTTTTACTTTCTTTTCTTTCCTTTCTTTTCTTTCCTTTCTTCCCTTTTTTCCTTCCCTTTTTTCCTTCCCATTCCTCTTCTTCTCATTTTTTCCCTCACTGACTCTTGTTCTTCTTGCTGAGCCTCCTTCACACCTCATCTGGACAAATCCTGGCTGCTGCATTCCCTAGGGTGCCATCAATGCAGCATCCCATGGGAAGAAACCACATGGGAAGAGACATTTTCAGGAATACAGCTTGGTGCAAGAGACCCTGGGAAAGAGGAAATTTGGCAAAGACTCCACCAAAAATAGCAACTTGTTCTTTGCAAAGTGCTTCTCTCCAACATGGTAATTATGCAGAAATCCAGAGTGGGGCTGTGAACCTGGCAGCTCCAGGGACTGGCTCATTCCAAGGCTGGGTAAAAGCCTCAGTTTGGGCTGGGAAAGGGTCTGGACAAGGAGCAGCTACTACAGGTGGTAGCCATGCCATGGTAGTTAAACCAAAGAGAATCATAATGAGAGGTGCAGCCCTGGGAGAGCTGTGAGCGGTCTAAGCACAGTTAGATGAGATTAGATTGAAAAAATCCCAACCAAAAAATCAAATTTTAATCTAATTTTTTAATTTTTATCAAGATGTTTATTCCTAACTGGCCTGTTCCATATACCTGGTGTGGTACAGGCAGTACCAGCAAGGGTTTAGGGGCTTTCTGCACAGAGGGAATTTAACACTCACAATTCCAAGTAAACCCTTCAAAACCTCTTTCAAAGAATTTTGTACTTCCAGGTCACAGGAGAATCAGGCCATGTGTTAATCATGTTCCACTAGAGAAGATGTTTGCTAATAATTCCCAAGAGCCATTCTTGTTATGAACAGCTGAAGACCCACTCAGAGGCTGAGCTATGGCAGCATTAAAAATCCAGCTGCGGAAACTATAACAGGGTCATAAAAATCCTGACAAGAAGTATTTCTTCTTTATTGGGGCTAAATATGATGCACGAGTTGTTCCCAGGGAACAATTTATCTGTCTGTTCTAAATCAGAGAATATCCTGAACTGGAAAGATCCATGAAGATCATCAAGTCCAGCTCCTGACCCTGCACAGGATCACCCAAAGAGTCACACCATGAACTTGAGAGCATTGTCCAAGAATCATTAATAATAATTATTACTAATAATAATTTAAAAATCGAATTGCAAAGCTGCACATCCAAGAGGAGACCAAAGAAATATAAAATAATCCTCCCTGCTGCTGAAATTGTCTGCAGCTTCAATGAGCTACAGCTGAGAGCAGCTGAGAACTTGGCAAAGACGTCTCGAACGATGGCTTAGAGAAATGCAAATGTGCAAAGAGGGGAAAGGGGGGAGAACCAGCCCATGACAAAGTGAATTGTGCTAATTATTTCAGATTATGCTCTTTAAAACATATTTTCGGCTTCTTTCCTCTTACAAGTGCCATTAATCCCAGCTCTACAGCTGAAGTCTAGCAGGATGCTAAATATCCAAAATTCCCTTGCTGCCTTAATAGGCAAGAGTGCTCTTCATTTCTTGTCCTAACCTACTCCAAATGGTTATTATGCATCATTTATCAGCAGTGCATCCTAGCTCAGAGCTGACTACATTTTACTAGCAGTGCGAATTATGCTTCTACACATGTAGGGGGATTTTTTTTTTTTAATCTGCACAGACTACAAATGTGAATGTTGCTCATCCAAAATTCCCTTGGCTAACACGTCCATCTGTCCCAGCTTTTACAAATCAGGGGGAAAAAATCCCTTTTTATTACCTAGGAAAGCTATTAGTCTGTTACATTTGATATCCCTGATGTTGCTGGAGTCACCAAGGAGGTATAAACATATGCATGAGCACACCCAGGCTCCTGCAGCCTGTCCTCTGCAGGTATTGTGGTTCTGCTCCTGCTAACACGCAAACCCCGGATTTTAATAACACAATTTATTCCCTATTGTAAGCAAAAGCTTAGGAGGGAAAACCTAAAGGGATGAAGGTGCTGCAACGAGGACAGCTCTTGATGTGCCAGAATAAATCACATCAGGGTGCTTGGTAAGCACCAGAAATCTCTTGCCTGGGGTGAATTGTGAGACTTCAGTAGTAAAATGAGACATTAATAGAGCTCAGCCACACTCCTTTCTTTCCTTTGCCTCCTCACTTCTCAGCAACTTTTCGTGCCAGTGCTCCTTTCAAATACACCCTTGTTATGGCTTTGAAAGCCCAGGTTTATGGGTTTGTATTTGTTTTCTACTACAGAATGCATCATTTAAGGCTAATAAATTAAACATACGGCAGAGGCAGAGGGAGAAAAATTAGTTACAAGCATGTGCAGCAGTCTCGCAGTTTATGTGTCTCGGAAAGGCGCTGCTGCCATGGAGACAGGATTTCAGAGTTTGCTCCACTCCAGGTTGCTCTGCAGAATCTTAGAACCATAAAATCATTGAGGTTGAAAAGACCTCAAGGATCATCCAGTCCAACCAGGTCCACTACTAAACCATGACCCTAAATGTCACTTCTTCATGGGTTTTTGAGTGCTTCCAGAGATGGTGATCCCACCACTTCCCTGGGCAGCCCGTTCCAATGCTTGGCCATCCATTCAGTGATGAAATTTTCCCTAATATCCCATCTAAACCTCCCCTGGTGCAACTGGAGCTGGTTCCTCTTGTTCTATTACTCTTACCTAGGAGCAGAGCCTGGCCCTCTCCAGTCGCACCCTCCTGTCAGGGAGCTGTGGAGAGTGAGAAGGTCCCTTCTGATGCTCCTTTTCTCCAGGCTGAGCCCCCACAGCTCCCTCAGCCACTCCTTCCCCAGCTCCGCTCCCATCTCTGGACATTTTCCAGCACCTCAATGTCTTTCTTGTAGAGAGGAGCCCAAAACCGACCCCACAATTTGAGGTGTAACCTCAGCAGTGCCCAGCACAGAGAGACAATCTCTGCCCTGGTCCTGCTGATCCAGGCCAGGATTCCCTTGGCTGGTATGTACCAACGGAACACATCCAACATGGAGGGAGACAGACAGAGAGAGAAAAACAGAAAGCAAGAAACAGACCCAACCCGAGGAGAAACCACCCCCAGAGCACCCTCTGAAACCTGAACTCAACTCCTCTATCTCCGGGTGCACTGGACAGGAGGTTCAGCTTATGGATCTCTATTTTTAACCATTTCAGCCCTTCTTGAAACTCCTGGAAGGGCTCCAAGCACCCTCTGCCAAGCCTCCTGAGGAGCACCAGCCCCTCCTGCAGCCTGGCCCAGCGCAGCCCCCGGATCCTCACCCCATCCGAGACACAAGAAGCGCTTGCGGATGATGCGGTTCCGTAACCGGCCCGTCACGGCCATGTAGGACTGCCAGGCCTCGGTCAGCACCCAGCAGAAAGAGGAGAGGAAGAAGAAGTGCAAGAAAGCCGCCACCAGCGTGCAGATCACCTGGAGAGAGGAGGAAAGGAGGACACGTGAGAGGAGCGGCAGGCGGAGAGAGCAGCAGGGAGCAGAGCGGAAGGCGCGAGGTGACGCTTCCAAACCGGGCTCTGGAAGGAAAAGTCACAGAGATCAGGACATGGAAATACTGTCTAAGGCTCCTCCACAAGCTTTGACTGAGCAAAGACCAAAGCTTTAAATTTAAGTACTACGTGGAAATCATCTGCTCTTAAGCATGAGCTTTAGGATAAGGCCATGGTTAACACTTCAGAAGAATTGTGGAATTATAGAATTGTTTGAGTGGGGAGAGATCTTAAAGATCATTTAATTATGACCTGCCCAAAACAGGCAGGGACATCTTCCTCGAGAAGTCTGAGCACACATCCCATCCTGGTGCTTTCTTGGCTTCAGCAGTATACATTTAATTTCCAAAACATCCACACCATTGCCGTGATCCTTACAAGGCGGGGGGGATGGAGTAGTTAGTAAACAGTGCACTAATCTCAGCTCAAAAGGTTTGCAAAGCACCACGTCCCTGGCAGCCCAGCCATGGAAATGAAATCTAAGGAAGGCAATTTGGATGGTGGCCCTGCCAGAAAAACAGGGCTGAGTGAAAGAGTTAAGCTGTGAGAGCTGGGTGAAACCATGGCTGCCAGGGGCTGGGAAAGGACTGCAAACATGAGGGCACAGTTGTCCAAGAGCACATAACTACCAGCAGACAGGAGGGAAAAAAGAGAAAAAAAAATAAAGAAAAACCCCCTAGATTAGAAAGAATTTCATAATGGTGAGCTCTACTACTTGGTGGGGAAATCTCACAAGGGAAATGCAGGCAGCTTAAGCCATTTAAAATTAAACTGGGGAAAGAACTGGCAAATGCATTATGAAGAACAATCCCGGAGTGCCGGGGAGATGGACTGGAAAGCTGACAAGCTCGTCTTTGTTTTAACTCAGCAAGGCCAAATCTTTCACTGGTGCAAATTGGTGCCGCTCTGTTTCACTCAGCCAGTTCTCCCCCCATCTGGGAGCTGAAAACTGTGAATCAATGTACTCGAGAAGAAAGTGATGGGAAGAAACTCCAGTGGCTCCTGAGGAGAAGGGAAAGCAAATAGATTTTAAAAGTGACTGTGGATGGAAAAAAACAAAAAATGGCTTCAGGCATTTGGGGAAGGGGGAGGTTTATAATCAAGAATTTCTTTGCTTTGAGTTATATGGGGAAACATGGACTTGGCTTTATGGTCAATGAACCTTTCTCTTTTTTCCCTTTTCTCAACCACCAGTATCTTTCAAGCCAGAGCTCTCATGCACAGAGAGGCTTTTATCATGATTTTATCGGATTGCTCTCAATTCATCCACTGGCACCACCCAACGTTATCAGACACTGTGAATAAGAGCAAGGCCGTGTGTTCTCTGAGATGGGAACTGTCTTTTTTGTTCCAGATTTGCATTTGACACCAAATCCCTCCATATTCTGCTTGAAAGTGGATTTGGGATGTCAGTACAGTACAAGTAACACAGCTCAATATGATAATGTCCAGTAATTTTCACATTTCACAAGAATCCTAAAAAAGATGGTTCCTATTCATCAGCTTACCAACTCTATAAGAAACAGCTACAAACAGAGGATGCTTTCTGGAATGGGTTTTAAGAGATTGCTATTTTAGAACCCTCTTCATTTTTGAGTGATATCAGGTACAACACTGTTCACATTGCCTTTTTGATTTTGTTTCAAACCAACACAGTTCTTCCTTGTAAAGGGGAGAGAAAAGCTTGCTTTACAATTTTACACCACAGAGATACATTTGGTTTTTTTTTCTTTTTTTCTCAAATAAATAGCTTTGATAGAAAGGGAAGAAGAGAGGAGGGGAAGACAAGAGAAATATGCACATCTCAGCTGGACCAGGATGAACTCATCGCCTCAAATGAACTTGGCCAACTGATAGGCAGGCAAATATTTGCTTCTGCAACCTCTGCTGCAGGTTTTCCCTTCCTTGTGGGGAAAACCAAACATCCCCATGAAGGGCTAAGCACAGGGATATGATGTCCCAAGATCCAGCAGAGCCTGTCAGTCTGTCAAGGCCATCAGCCCTTGTTTTCCTTTAAGAGGAGAAATCTGTTCCCTTCCAGCACAAGCCTTGGAGACACGGCCACTTCCTGCAGCATCCTTTTCCTTTGTATCCCCGGATTGCTGACTGTAATTTTTTTTAGCCTTTTCCCAGGCCTTTCATCTTCAAAAAGCTTAGCAAATCCAGGCGTGGAATCTCACCTTTGAGGTTACACGGATGGAAATCCAGGGAGAATTTGACATTTCCAGGGAAGCCGATACCGCAGAAACCTCCCGGAGAAGCCGCAATTATAAACCACCAACATTTTAGGGCGCTCTATTATCGACAATTGAATGTGAATAAAACCTTAATTTACACTCCTTCGTCTCTCCTCTGTATAGTTTTCTTTCCCTGTTGCCTGCCAGAGACTGTTTACTAGATGGCTGAGAGGAAATCCAAGAATAACCTTTCTATTTCTGGGGTTTCATGCATATGGATGTGCAAAGAACTAATCTGCCTCCTGCCATCGCTGCCGGGAGCTTCGAATCCCCACCAACAGCTCCGACAGTGAACTCCCAGAGTCACGGGACAAAAAATCCACCAGGGAGAACCTGGGTTCACAACTGGGCTCTGGAGGAGGTGGGAGAGGAAGAACACATCCAGCTCCTGTCCTGAGGTGAAGAAGAACCACCAAAGAGGAGGTCCAGCTGTGGTTTGTCCTGTTGAGCATCCCTCAGTGTTTCATGCCATGGAAAGAAGCTCCCAGCACATGTCTGGTGTGGCAGAAAACACAGCCAAGGAAAGCAGGAGCTCGGGTCTTCCTCTCTCCACCTCTTGCCAATCACATTGGCAATGGAAGACAACTCTGCTCTGGGGAGGGAGTTTCCAAAGAGCACTTTGTGACAGGAGCAGAGTTAGCTCCTTGTTTCCACACTTCTCTACACACACAGGGCTCCAGCAGCTGGAAAGCTTTTTGTAAAACAACCTAACCCTAACCCAAAGGGCCTTCCATAGAAATGAGTCCCTGATTCACTAAGTCCTTCAGCTTCTCTGCAGGAATCATAAAATCGAAGAATGGGTTGAGTTTTGGGAGGGACCTTAAAAACCATTTCATTCCAACCCCTTGCCAGGGGCAGGAACATTTTCTCTTAGCTCAAAGTTCTGTCCAACCTTGCCTTGAACACTTCCAGTGTTGGGGCACTCACAATTTCTCTGGACAACCTGTTCCAGTGCCTCACCACCCTCACAGGGAAGATTTTATTCCTGATATACTTCTGACAGTGACACCATGCTCAGGCTGCCAAAGCAGGGGCTCAAAAAACCCAGCTGGTCACTGGTTCCTGTTAAGCAATAACTAATTTTTGACTTCTGATTGTGATTTTGGCAGCAGAAAGAGTGCAGGAGGTCTCTTGACTCACGTTTTTTGGCTCAACAGAGTTATGATGGTCAGAGCATTTGAGAAGAGGGGAAAATTTACAAGAGGAAAATATTAATGGCGAGCAGTGATTTGTCATGCCAGACATCAACAGGGAACCTGAACGTGCTTCAGCTGGAAAAAAGTCATGGAGGCAACACACGCCTTTCCAGCTGGGTCTGTGGGAAGAGAGCAACCAGTGCTCATGGCTCGGAAAACCACTCTGGCTCTTGCCTGGACTGCTGGAGTCACTCTGGGATCTGCTCCGAGTCCCTCGTGGCCCTGCAGTGCTCACGGTGCATCTGGCAATGCTTCCCATCCCCAAAGAAGGTTGGACAGTTTCGTGCCTGTGTTCATTAACATCTGCCAAGTACTTTCAGCTCAGAGTATAAAAACTGCTGGAGAAATAAATGTAAAGCTGAGAGGTTGTTTGTTTGAGTTTTTTTTTTAAAGCCTTTTCTCAATCTGTCTTTGTAATTTTTTTGAAAATAAAATTGTTAAAGCCTTGCAAATCACCACGCTTCTTCACTGTGCCATGTGCCAGCTACTCTAGGCAGATATTCAAAAATATCACATTGGTTTTAATCAAAGCCCTGAGGATGCTGACAAATTATCAAAGAGAGAGCGAGAGAGAAAATTGAAATCTGCCATTTAGCCATGTCTTTGACATGTCGCTAATTAACAGATGGAGGAAAAATGAGGAAGCGCTGCCTGAATGGATCATTTCAGTGCTAAATCAGGGGGAAAGCAAACAAATAAACAGAGCCCCAGTGGATCCCTTACCTTATTCCGGGTCTGGGTCTGTCCGATCAGGATGAGAGCGTTGGAGGAGATGATGGAGAGGCAGAAGTTGATGAGGATGACGGAGCGCTCCGAGCGGATGTACCTGCAGTGAGAGAAGAGGGGAGGGAGACCCACCCTGTCACAGCCTGCCCTGGGTCACCTCTGGAAAGCAGCTATCCAGGCCAGGCTCTACAGAATTGCCAATTTCCTGAAGATTTTATGTGCTAGACAGACAAGAACAAGGTGGGAAGGGAGGGGGAGAAGATGTCTCCATCCTCCCCAACAAGGCTGGAGTTAGGAGCCAACAAACGAGGGGCCAGCCTAGTCTGAGCCCCTCCTAAAACAGTAGAGTGCTGCAAATCTTCTTCAGCTCTGCCTACTTGAAATGGGGGCTTGAAAAGGAGCTTGAAAGAAAACAAACAGGCAACACACGGAGAAGATTCCCAACCAAGAGCCACAGGCATGCTGGCAATGGAAGCAGATTACAAACACATGCACCTTGACAACAAAGTGTGTGTGATTCAGCATTCCACTTCCTTCAGCCTAACAAACCCTCCTGGGATGAGAAGCATTGAGAAGCATTTCTGGCTTTTTTTTTAAATTTTTTTGGTACCACTTCTCCAAACTAGGCCAAATACGTAACTGCAGCTGTGGGTTTGGGACATCAGGGACAGCAGTCAGGGAGCTGTTGCCTTCAGCACCTTGCAGGAGCCAGCTATTTGTCATTTCTGATTTGCAGCACAGCACCAGGCTCGCTGCTGAGGTAAGTGCACCACAATTAATTCAAACCACTGGCAAGGGAGGGAAATTTCTTTGAAGGCACTTTCATGTACCCGATAAAATGAAAAGGGAACTGCAAAGGTGCAAGGACTGACTCAAGATCTGACCACATCAACGTTCACGCACATGCATTATCTCAAAGATGCTGAAAGTGCCCTGCCTGAATGCCAGATGAGTGAAGAGGAGATGCTGATGCTTATATAAATTAGAAACAGATGTATTAATCAACCAGCTCATCCCTGGAGGCTAATGCAGAATTATTTCCTATATTCCAGCACATCAACTATTTATGTTGGGAATTTAATTCCATTAATTAATTTTAACGAGAGTGAGTTGGTCGTGCCTTGGCTGCGGAGTTCTGAGTTTCTGATGAGGAGGGCAGGATGGGTTTACTGCATGTGTGTGTTCTGCCAAGGGTAAATCTGTGCTTTAGACCTAATGAAGGCTGTAAAACTTTGATTTTTCAACTTCCCCTTGAGCAGTACCTTCAGACAAACATGTATGGTGAAGATATGCTTTCCTGGATGCAAGAAAGAAAAGCAAAGGTAGCATGAACTCCTACTTAATCTGTTAGAAATCTGGTTTATAGGAAGCTCTCCCTGAAACACTCCCAGCCCCAGAACAGGCTGTAAAATGTAGGATCCCTCCTCAGCAAGACACTGGGTTGACAGGCTGCAAAATGAGCTTCTGGTTCCTTCCACAGCCAAGCTGAGCCCAGATTTCCTGATTTCATTGGGCTTCAATCAATGCTGGGCATCACCTGGACACTGCTCCATTTGTGACTGGAGGGTACTGAGACCTCAATCTTTTCGTGCTTTGATTGAATGAAGTAAAACCTCAAATCTCCAGTCAGGAGCTTCTATGGGGCAGAAAGAGAGATTTGGACTCTGTTCTGGTGGGAAGGAGATCTAATAAATGTGTGTAGCAACACTATGATCCCACTGCTATTAGCATGAACTTCTGAAGTCTCCACTGGTCAGAAACAGGTAAGAAATGAGTTGACCATAAACCTGCATTTTAATGTAAGGGGAGATAATCCAGCTGTCTTAAGACTTTTTCCCCCTTACGCCCCCTTAAACCAACTCTCCTTTTTCCCTGCTTCCCTTCACACTCTGAGAATTTATCTTGTTCTCCAGATCCCTGAACCTCCAAAGAACAAGATGTGGGTTGGCAATGAAAAGAATCAGAATAATTTAGGTGGGGGGAAAAAACCCTCTCAAGCTCCCAGTCCAATCCTATGCCCAAAAAAAGGACTGATTTCAAACTCAGATCAGGTTTCTCAGGGTCTCGTCTGATTGAGATTTGAAAACCACCAGGAACAGAAATGCTACCACCTCTCTTGGCTGGCTTATTACAGCACTGAACTGCTTAACTTAACTGCTCTCGTGGTGAAGGATTATTTTGCTTTATATCCAGCTGGGTCTTTTCCTGCTGCAGCTGGTGCCTCTAGACCTTTCCCTGCCTACCTCTGCAAGTTGTCTGGCTTCTCCACAACTGCTCTTTAACAGCCTCCTCTTCTCCAAGCTTGTTCCCTTTGCCTCCTTTGACATTCTCCAGCTCCCTCAGCATCCACTGGACTTGCTGGGATGTGCTGGTATCTCTGGTACTGGGGGGATACAATACTGGGCACCTGTTCCAGGTGTGGCCTCAGGAGTGTCAAACGTTATCCAGGTTGTTAAAGGAGACATTAAACAATGTTGGCCACTCTACCAACCCTAGCCAGAGGTGACCAGCTCTTGATTAGGTCTTAAACCTTCGACCACCACCCCCAAATCCTGCAGGAATTCCAGCCAGATATAAAGCCACCAATCCAGTGCATAACTCCATGATCTGGATACAAAAATGCATTTGGAGGCTGTGTTAACAGCCTTGGCAATGCCAAAATCCACAGCAGCTGCTTCTCCCCACTGTCCATGCAAGCAGTCATCCCATCCCTAAAGGAAAACAGAGCAGCCAGGCACAACCTGTCCTCCACAAATCCTCACTGTCTATTCCCAATCGCTTCCTTGTCCATCATTTTGCCTGGAAATAACCTTTAGAGCTTCTTGCTCTTTAATCACCCCAGGGGCCGTGTAGGCTGACCAGTCAGTTGTTCTCTGGATCCTCCTCCTTGCCCTTTTTAAAGGTGGGTTAACATTTGCCTTCTTCCAGCCCTCAGGAAGCTCCCCAGGTGACAGAGAGTGGCTCCACAGTCACACCAAACATCTCCCTCAATACATCCCATGACCTGCAAACACCCAGATAACTTACACAGTCCTCGTCTCTCTTTTCCTTGGCAGTGGGGAGCATTTTCTCCCCTGGATTCTGCCTCTGTGGAGGAATTTGAGTGCCTGGGAGCCAGCCTTGCCAGTAGAACATGGCAAAAAGGCACTGGGCACCTTCACCTTTTCAACTTCCTTATCCACCAGGCTGCTTGTCCCATTCAGCACCAGGCCAGCACTTCCCTGGGAAATCCTTTGGTGCTGAAGTACCTCCAGAACCCATTCCTGATGCCTTTCACATCCCTGACCAGTTTCAAATGCAGCTGAGCTCTGACCATTCTAATTCAATCCTGCATTCCTGGGCAATTCTTACAGAGTCCTCCTTGGTAGCCTGACCTGGATTCCAAACATTTCCTTGTTAAGTTTCTGCTCAGTCAGAATGCTAAGAAGACCTCCTGCCACGCTTGCTTTTTCCTTCTATTTCCTCTTCTGCAGCACAGGATGCCCCACAGAAAGAAATCACCATTCCTCTCCAGACCATCTGGCCGAAGAAGTCAGGAATTTGTATCAGAGGGGGACAAAAACATAGAACTTCATGGGTTTTGTCCAAAACCACATCTGCAGCAAAGACAGAGCTACTCCAGGTGCTGCCTTGCTACCCCTCTACTGATACATGGATTCTGTCTACTTATCAAAACATGCTGTACTCAGCCACAAAACTGGGGACAACTCACTGCTAATTTAGGGAACTTCTGCTCCAGCCTGTGTCCTACAATCACAGAATACCCAGAGTTGGAAGGGACCCACAAGGATCAGCAAGTCCACCTCTTGGCCCTGCACAGGACACCCCAACAATCCCACCTTGTGCCTGAGTGTGTGTCCAACACTCCTTGAGCTCTGGCGTGTTTGGTGCTGTGACCATTCCCAGGGGAGCCTGTTTCAGTGCTAGACCACCCTCTGAATTAAGAAATATTTCCCGATACCCAACCCAACCCTCCCGACAGAGCTCCAGCCTTTCCCTCAGGTCCTGTCACTGGTCACCAGCGAGGATCCCCACAGGCTGCAGGAAGCCCTGCACCAGCTGAGACAGATGGAAAAGGTGGGAAAAGCCCACAGTCTGTTTCTCTGCCCCCATTAGACTCCTCTCCTCTCCACAAACACTGAGTCACTGCTGCTTTCTCACCGTGTGTACACACATCCCTCTCCACAGAGCCACTTACTCATCCCTGCCACCTCCCACCAGGGCCAGGAGTGCCTCAGCATCCCCAGCACAGGCAGAGCTCCTGGGCTTAAAGCAAGTATTAACAGCCCCTCGAGAGCTCACTGACAGCCACTCAATCAGTCCTCAGGAGTGAGAAAAGCTGGGGCTGTTCTCTTGCAGCGATGCAGCTCTCACCCAGCTGCTGCCAGGGACAGAGCTCTGCCCTGCCCCACATGCTGATGGGCTGGTGGATGAGCTGCTCGATAGCAGGGATCGATCCCTGTGCTGTGGAAAGGTCACTGACTCCAGAGGCTGTTGAGCTGCAATGAGTTCAGGGATGAAAAACACATCGGGGCACTCCTGAAATGCCAGTGTGTCAAGGAGCTTCTTGAAAAGAGGCGTCATTTCACCTGTTCTGACCCCTGAGTGGTTGGGTTTTCCCCTCCCCAGTTTTTCATTTCCACGCCAGTTTTCACTTTTTTTCTCTCAATTCCCCCTCTTTTTCCACAGGGGTGGTGGAGCACGTGGCCCCCACACAGATTGTGCCTCCAGCTGTGACCCAGGACCGGCAGCGCCCAGACGGAACAAGGTCACTCCACTTCTGGAGTGGCCCACTGTGTCATTGACCCCTCTGTCGAGCCTGCTAATAAGACCAGAGATGCACCATCTGCAGCAGGGATTTTTGCAGCCATCTGTCTGCTGGGAACTGGAGTGAGGCCACCAACAGGCCACCAACAGCCGTCGAACAGAAACAACTTCCAGTTTCCAACGGGGCCGTGCCAAGTTGGCCGCGTCTGAAGTGATCACTTGCCTCAAAAAGCTCGTGCCATTCATGCCAGTGGCTGAGTAGGTGCCACCAAGGAGCAGCCTTTATTTGAGGGTTTTGAATGGGGAGGGTAAATTCATTTCCACCCTGATATGTAGCCCAGAGCTGGGAGCACCTCCCTGTTACTCTGCCCCCTTTTCTTCACCGTGTTCCTCTCCCTCTTTCTCACCCTCCCTTCTTTTCTGGTTCCCATATATACAAACAAACCCTAGCTGGGCAAAATTCTGGGAAAGCTTCCAGATTGTCAGCCTCAGCGAGCTTATTCATCAGAAGTGTTTCATACTCAAGCTGGGTCTATGGATGCATGCTCCAGATGCCTTTGTCCGGAGTTCTGAATGGGAAATTTTCCGGCCAAAGCTCCACGAAACAGCTGAGCTCTGGTGAGTGCTCTCCACACAAGATCAGGCAGCCAGGACATGAGGAGTTTCTCTCCAGCACGGTGGAAAAGAACCACTTTGATGCTGCTCCTGTGTTTTAGAGACAACAATACTGCTGATTCCATTTCTAAGCACTCCTCCAGCTGCTGTCTATCAGAATATACAACATTTAGGGCAAAACAAAGTGGGAGCCAGGAGATAATGTTGAATACAAAGCTCCTGAGACCATTAATAGGAAAGCACATTCACGTCCAGCAGCTATGCCTAAAATAAAAAGGACACACAGAGCGCTCAGGGCTCAGCCATGGGAATGCTGTGAAGTTTGGAAAACATGAAAACATGATCTACAGAGAAGAAATGGAACAAACTCAGTGCACCAAAGAGAAATTCTAGAGATCACCCGATCATGCTTTACAAATATTTACACAGAGAGACTCAGGATAGAGAGCCCTTTAATCAAGATATAGCTGGTCTCAGGATCACTTGGAAATGCATGTCCATCCTTGGCTAGCTCAGAAATACCCATTCAAGCCTCCCTTAAATGAGTCCTCCCATTCCTGCTGATCGTTTTGGGCATAGGCATAAGGCAAAGAGTGGAATGAGAAATTAAACAGAATGTATTTGAAACAGGTCAGGCAATTTACTGTCCTCAATAACAGTAAATATTGGAGGGGTAGGGGGGAGCACAGTCCTGGAAAAAAATACATCATGTTATTCCAAATGGCTCTGGCATGCTCCAAACTGATTCAGCCTCATGTCTGAGCTTGGGCTTCAGATCCTGACCCTGTTTCTGATGGGAAAGAGAGGGTGAGGCTCGAACACTTGCTCTTTAATCTTCTATCCTAACTTTCCACTTGATCCTGACACCAGTGAGCCCAGTAAGTCACCTACCGGCGCTGCTCAGTGCCGCCCAGCCTGAGGAAAAGCAGGAGAGGACAAGGACTTGAGCACATCCAATGATACCCCAGGCACGGAAAAACCTGAGTTCTAGATAAACGTTATCATGATCAGTCTTCAGCTGCCAAAATTAACCAGCCACTATGCACTGTCACAGTATCAACAAAAAAAAAAGATGCATTTTTGCTCAGTTTTTACTCTCTTGTTTCTTTCCTCTATCAAAGTGCAGAAAAAGTTATCTCAATTCAATCTCTGAATGGAATTTACCCTTTCCTTCCTACTGAGAAGAAGCACTGAACAAAACAGCCTCACACTGATCCCTTCTCCCAAAAGGATCACCAATAATACCCAACTGTACTCCCTGCAGCTGCTCCATTTGGATTTCACAGACATTCACCTGGTTCTGATTTGTCTTTGCTTGGCATGGAGCCATGAAGGTCTCAGCATGTTTGCCATAGATTTAGGAGAGACACGGATCTTGTAGGATAAACTCTAATCTTGTTCAAGGCAATACAGGGAGAAAATCCCTTGCACACCTCAGGTCCTCCAGCTGTCACAGAAATGTATCAAACAGGGGCATGGGCCAATTGTTCATCAAAGCTTTGCTTCAAAATCCCTTCAGCCTCCATAAATGACACAATTTTAGGTTCCACCCGACCGGTGTACAGGAGCTGTCAGCAATGGGATGTACTGAGGGATCCCATATGCATCTGAAGCTGAAGGCAAAACGTAGCTAAAAGGTTGGGGAGTTATTTGGATGATTTAAGGTTTAACATCCTTAAGCTCCTGAGAAGTTCTGTCAGTTCTTCAGGCCAGATGTTTTCCTGGCAGGTCACGGAGGTTTGGATGTTCCCAAGAATTACCTTGCAGCAGCATCTGCCTGCCAAGGGGCCGTGCGTGTCCACCTCGCCCCTGACAAGGCTTCCTGGGGTACACAAAGGCATCGAAACCAGCACGAGGCTTTTGGAAATGGAACAATGTCCCTACATGAGGGCATGGCACTAATTTCACTCTGCTAATTTCTCTGGCACTGAAAGGAGAGAATAATGCCAGCTAAGCCACCAGGATGACTTTCTGCAGGGCCCACTCATTCCCAAACAGTTCCTCCTCAAGCACCAGACACCCAAAACCACAGAGCAAACATTCCAGGATCCATGTAGGTAAAAAGACAGTTACTTTCCCCAAAAAGAAGAGAAGAGAATGAAAGCCATACCTCCAAACAGAGACATAAATGATAATCAACAGCAAAAGTGTCAGCGAGGATACTCCACAGCCTACAATTAACGTGACAGAAGGGACCAGCACCTTTTCCATGTTCTGAAAGAGAGAAAGTGAGACATCAAGAAATAAGTTCAGCTGGTTCTACCAGGAAAATTTCATGGCAAGAACTTTCCTGTTTGCTGGTGTGTCCACTCAGCTGACCTTCACAACACACTATGCATACAAACAAACAGGGAAGGAGACCAGGATCTCTTTCTGCTTGACCCAGCCTTCTGTTTTTTTGGACCTGATTCTGCTCCCACAAACCAGTGCCAAGCCTGGGTAACAATTCTGATATCCATGGAAGGTGTGAAAGGTGTTATGAGAGCAAAATCAGGCTCTTCATATCCAGTGTGAAGATAATTAATGAAGCAATAACAAAACAATTACAAACGAGCTCTTCTGGGACGGTGGTGATGAAGGGTGGACGATGAAAAGAAGGTGAAAATTTTCCACCAACATTCATCTGGAAAAAGGATGAAATGAAGCAAGGGAAGAAAAAACAAGATGTGTATCCTCCCTAGGGATCCACCATGCATCAATTCACTGGTCTTACACCACTACACAAGGCATTTTTTCATAGAAGGGGATCACACAGGCTGAAAAACCTGGTTCTTTTTTCTGACTGAATACAAAAGAACATCAGCTCTTGCAACACCAAGAGCAAACACACGCTGTAACCTCTCTAATGGAGCTCTCTGCATCCTGTAACTGGATGCAGTTACAACATCTGCCACACTGATATCACTGAACTCTCCCTGTCCTCAGCTCGGAGAGAGGAGCTCGGTCCCACTTGGCTTTCTCTGCTGCAGGCATGCTTTTTTCCCCTGGCACGTTTCTTATTTCCACATCAGTGATCTCTGCTGGCAGGAAGGCAGAGAGAGGCAGAGCCCCACGAAGAACAGACATTCAAAAACCCTCTATTTAGACACCTAAGAACCCTCTATTTAGACACTCCAGAACCCTCTACTTAGGGTTACACCATTTGCAGAGGACAGGGAGCCCAATCAAGGTTGTCATTAGATTGGCACAGCACCAGCACCTCACACTTCACTCAAGGAGATGAGATGGTTTCTGACACAGCAAGGGCTTAGCACAGGAGATAAAATAAAAAAAAAGAAAAGTAAATTATGCATGAATTGGGGAATGAAACAGGCAGTGCTCTAAGGACTTGACTACACCATTTCGTTGGCAGGCATGAGGCTGCTCAGCCTGAACCTGCAGTCAGAGGGATGCCATGGAGCTGAGGCTACAGCTGCTCTGTTCCAGGCTACTGAGCCTTCTGCAAAGTGAAATACATCAGGCAGGGCTCAGTGCTGGGTTTAAATGGAGCCTGGCCAGCTCAACACATGGCCAGAGCAAACCTGTGTCCACTCACTCAAGGCCCACAGTCACTACAGGGTTACTCCACAAAAAGAGATGAACAACCCTGATACACAGAGGTCAGAGCTGAATTGCCCCTGAAATTTTAAGGGCTTGGGAAAATCCTCCTTATTTGCTTACATTGAACAAGGACACCCCTCTTAACTGGGGGGAGTTAATGGGGAACAAAACTTTCACCACACCACTGCAAGAAACCCCACAGCAGCTGTCAGGAAGGATGGAACAAGAACTTCCAAAATTTAGTGACACACTGTAGAAGCCTAGAAAATAAGGGGATTCATGTGAATGTCTCAAACATGGAGGGCTGTGGACTCAACCAAGGATTGCTGGTAATTACATACTGTGAGCAAGAACAAAGAAGAGAAGAGGCCATGCACAGGTAGGGCAGCATTTTCTGGGAAAAAAATCCTTATTCTGGTGCCTGGAGATCAGCACAACTCAGCACAGTGCAGACACAGGAATAAGGCTGAGAATTGGGCATGGACTATAGGGTGGATCAAGACCACCCAAGATCCCTGACAGCTCCAACCCACTTCCAGAAAGGTCTAGAAGAACAGGGTGTGCATAACAACTGGTTTGCATGGAAAGAGAGTGACTTCTCTCCAAAGCAGAGAAAACTTATCTATAAAAAGGCACTCCCTGGGCTCATGGACACCCCAGGACCCTGGACACCCCATCAGCTGGGCCAACACTGGAGCCAGCACCAGTGATTTCACTTTCTCCATTTCCTTGTTCCTCCTTGGTTTCTCTCTCCCCCTCCTTAATCCGTCTCCTTTTTCCCTTCCACTCTACCCCTTTATCCAAAACCCATTGCCATGTGCTGGCACCAGGTCAGGGACTAACATAACAATTTCCATCTGTAATTCACTTATAAAACTTGGGACTCCTCTGACTTCTGCCATTCCTTTTGACCAAAATTTTTGGGTGCTTCCTTCCCCTTAAGGGTGGGCTGTCACACACATTCAATGGCTTGAGGACCCAGCTGGCACCAAAAGGAGCACAGTGAAGGTCTGAGGGATCTTCACTGGGTGCAGACCAGCTACAGACAGGAAACCTGAGCTTCACCAATCCCTCCTGAACCTCCTGCTGCTTTGAGATTCCCAAAATGCTCATGAAAGAGATGTTTCAGCTCACCTGTGGATTATTTCCCTACACTTTTACGGAGACTTGGATCACTGTGACTTTTTAAATCAACTCCTATGACTGTGCTCCCGCCCTGAGAATTTACTCCTGCCATATATTCATGCAAGGTTAGAGGCATTTTTTTGGGAACAAGATAAACATACATTTCAGTGAAAATATCAACGCTTTGATTTTGTCTTCCACCAAACAAAACTGAATTTGGACATCATCCAGGAAGGGTGAGTGCTGATATCGCATATTTTGCTCCTTATAAACTGAAATGTGGAAAGGACTATGATTTAGCCAGGTAGGGCGTGGCAGAGAGGGATGCAACGTCCTGTAGGAAGCCACAGCTCTGTTTCTCCCCCCTGCAGAATCCTGGTGGACAACAGCCCTGTCCCACTGCAGAGGTGCATGGCTGTGATAAAAGCACTGAGGAACACAAGACATTCAGCCACAGATGGTTCCTTGCTCGCTCTCTCCAAGCTCTTTCCCAAGCCCTTCCCTCTCCCTGCTCCCCCCTTACGGCAATTTGAGTTCACATCGCACAAACGGTGGCCTGGGATGAGCATTGATTGTGACATTTGATTTAAGTAGGTCTCATTTCACTGACTTTTCATGGGTAACTGGATAAAAGTGGGGGAGGAGCTCCATTAAAGCAAAGAAAGCCTGGCATGTAACTCACTCCTGAACCACCGAGGCTCACCCAGGGAACGGAGTTTGGTTTTTAAGAGATGAGCAGGCTGCATCCCTAAATCTCAACACTGCAACCCCAGCTGTCCTCCTTTCCACGTCCTCCCTGACATCCCTCCAGCCCAAAAGAGCTCAGGTTCTCTCACTGCCTTCCCCATCCACTGCCCCACATCATCCATAACCCTCTCCTAGATCCTGAAGCTAATTAAGGATCTTCTGCATGTACTGGATCATTCCCAGCTCAGATGTTTGCTCCTGCACAAGGCATTACACAGATGATGACTGAACAAGCTTAAGCCAGGCTTTAGGGTAATAACTGATGTCCATCTGCAGCCCATCCCTCAGGAAAGACTCTGATCTGCACCTCCTTCTTCGTTCTACAAATTTTCACAAACCCCGTATCTAGAAGAAAGGCTTTTGCTGAAGAGATGCCATGAAGCCCATCCCTCCACCCTACAGAAAAGGAAGGATTGGACCAGCCCTGATGAGATTTTTGTTGGCATCAGGAAGGCGGATAACCACAAAAATCACTGGCTGCAAGGAGAAGCGGAGCTCGCTCGTTTGGGAATAATCAAATAATTAAGGTTGGAAAAGACTTAAAATCTGCAAGTCCAACCATCAACCAAAACCACCACCATGTTCACCACCAAACCATGTCCTCAAGTGCCACATCCACATTTCTTGATCACTTCCAGGGATAGTGACTCTGCTCTTTCCTTGTTTTGATTCTTTACAACCTTTTCCATGAAGAGATTTTTCCTAATATCCAATCTAAACCTCCCTTGGTGCAACTTGAGGCCATTTACTGTTATCCTAAGCAAGTCCTAAAGACTTAGGCCCCAATATCTTAGGATTCTGCTTTCTTCCTTTAATATTAAGGTTTCTTTGTCCTCCCCATCTTCTTTCTCTATCCACCACATCTTCTGTCCAGCAAACAAACCATCATTTGTTTTATTTTTTCTGACTAATTAAACCCCCTGACAGAAAGTGGTCAGATGCTGCAGGATCTGAGCCTTGCGAGGGAAATTTCCTTAAAGAAGGAAAAATGGGAAAATCATGGCTGGTTTGAAAAATAAAGATGCTACCAACAGAAAAATGTCAAGGTAAGAGAAGGAACAGTCCTACGGGATTTTCCCCAAAAAATTTTTTCCACACCACCACAGCTGAGGAAAAAACTGGTTGTTTGCAGAAGACAGGAATAGGATCCCCACCTGCCTGGACTGGAGGTTTATCCCAGACAGGAACTGCTGAGAGGGGCCATCCAAAAACCCCCTGAAACACAGAAAAAGCTGTGCCCTGTTTGGAGCTGAAATAAAACTTTTCCCTGGGCCAGTCGGGAACAGAGCAGGTCGTTCTGAGTCGCAAGGGCTGCGATTCTGTCACCAGGCATGACAGGGGAGGAGGGAGGCAATCAATGACATCAGCCAGGATGGAAATAACGAGCGCTGCTGCCTGGGGCCACTCGCTGTCCTGCCACCTCATCGCTCTGCCTGGCAGGGCAGAAGGACGCTCCTCCTTCCCTTTACAATTTCACCTTGCCTCCTTCTTTTTCCTTATCTTCCTTTCTCCCTGATTTTTGCTCTCCTTTGTCTTCTCTGTCTCCCTTCCTTTGGCTATTTCCCACGGCATATTCTACCTTTTCTTCTTGCTCTTAATGCATTTTTCCAGCTCTCCCCCTTTCAAATTTTCTGCATTTCTCCCTTTCCTTCTCTGGCTTTCTGCAGAATGCTGTGAAAAGCAACTCGATTTGAGCTGCGCTTTTTCCATTACCCTGCTCTGGCTCCAGGGTCAAACAGGCTCCAATTAGAACAAAGTATTTCTTAATGCTGTGCAGTTTGCCCCAGACCTTACAACCAAGCTTTTCTTTCTGCTTTTTCCATCCTTTATTCCAAGAAAGGCTTGAACAAAGTCACAACATCACACCAATAAAATCACCGAAAAATTAAACCATTTATTCTGCTCTGAAATTAAACACAGGCACACGAGTTTGGAATTTGGAGGGGATGGGATTTGTTTGGTTTTGGAAACGTGTTTGCTATTCATAATAGTTGCCTCGAGCCTGACTTCCTGCACATTTGAAATTAAAGATTCATGAAGTCAGAGAATTGCAGGAGCTCCGGTTGCAAGGGACATCTCCAGCTTTACAACCCAATTTGCTGCTTGGAGCCAGACCAGCACTAACATCAGGTGAAGGTGGGGATGGCTTTGCCTGGGTTTGAGAATTCTCCAACATAGAGAGCTCCCATCCCACAGGTGCCCATTCCAGAGCCACAACTCTCTATTGGTGACAGGGTTTTTCCTGAGGTCACACGAGGGGAGGTTTAGGGTGGCTACCAGGAAGAATTTTTTCACTGAAAAACATTGGAACAGGCTGCTCAGGGAAGTGGTGGAACCTGCATCCCAGGAAGTGTTAAGGAAATGTCTGGACACTGCACTCAGGGATGTGGTTGAGCCATGAACGTGGCATTACCAGGTTAACGCTTGGACTCAACCACCTCAGAGATTTTTTCTCAACCTGAATTATTCCATGTGCCTCCCCGGCTACAGTTTGTATCTCTCCCCCTTGTTAAACCACCAGGCACAAGCGAGAGGAATTTGGTTTTATAATTTTTGTAACTGTCCCACAGGCTGTGACCAGAGTGCCCTTTACATCTTTGCAAGACCAAGCAAGTCCCTCTCCCTGCCCTCAGAGGTCACGAGCTCGAAGCAGTCAGGCTCATTCCAATCTCCTGACACAGAACTGCACCAGCTAGGTGGGATTTACTGCAAGAATTGCACAGGAATGGTTTTACTGTGCCACTGCCCCAAAGGCTTTCTATGACTCCTCTGAAGTTTTTTTTTTAAGCCACACTGTATTGATTTCACTGCTGGTTGGACAACTCTTGTCAAAGCAGGGAGAGAGTTGTCAAAATTGCTGGAAAAGAATGCTTTTAGCAGGGCTTACAGGAGCAAACAGCTTCCAGAACAAAAGGTGTGTGTCAGTGCTGGAGAAAACAACTCAGGAGGGTTGAGCGACCAAGAGGTGAATGTGCTCTTGTCAGCTGCTAAAAAAACACTGATTTTTTTAAATTCCCAATTCAGTCAGACTCAGGATTTCTCATCCAGGCTCAGACCCTGTGGATATCACATTTATACTTCATTGGGATGGGAAATTTCCATGTACCCTCAGCCTGCTCAAGAGAAGCCTCAGTTTTCTGTTCCTGGACTGGTGATTTCCTGCAGTGATTGCAAGACAGGGAGAGAGGGAGACCAGGACACAAAAACTTCCTGGTGGATGTCAGGATCGGGCCAGGGGTGAAAGGAGATTTTTTGGTGGATCAGCCTTGTCAGAGGTTTACAAGGTTCACTCAACTCAAAGCAGATGAGCAGTGAGAAAGGACCAAAACATTCCTTTTTTTCCACAGAATCGTTTGGGTTGGAAGGGACTTTTGAAATCATCTAATTCCAACTCCCTGCCACGAACAGGGACACCTTCCACTATCCCAGGTTGTTCCAAGCCCTGTCCAGCCTGGCCTTGAACACTTCCATGGATGAGGAAGCCACAGAATTCCTGTACAGTGTGTGCTAGGGTCTCACCACCCTTACAAGAAAAAGTTTCCTCCCAGTATTTAACATAATTCCACCCTCTTTCAGTTTAAGCCATTTCCCCTCACCCTCTCACTCCGTGGCAGCAATGGCAGTGCCCAACAGCCCAAAATACAGTCCCATATTGGCTACTAAAATTAACTCTATCCTGAATTAAACCTGTAAAAAAGTCTTTCTCCACCTTTCCTATAACTCTTCACATACTGAAAAATCAAAATAAGGTCTCCCCAGAGCCTTCTCTTCTCCATCATTTAACCTCTGAGAAGGACTTTGGGGTCCCTGCATGGAGATCATGAGGCATCATTAACAAATCAGCTTTTCACACCTTCTTTCTGGAAGATGTGACACCTTCCCAGCTCAGCCCCTGCCACTTCGAGCCAGGTCCCGAGGATTTCCACCTTGCTTTGCTTCCCTGTATCAAAACCACAGACTTCCCATGCCAAAGCTAATAGTCATCCATTTTCAGGAACAGCTCAGGGCTCCTTTTATGTTATTTGGTCAGTCTAACATGCAATTCTGTGTAATTACAGCACACAAAAATCACCCAGAGAGATGTCTAACACGCTGTTATTTATTAACAATTGCTAACTCTTCAGTGGGTATTGAGTCCCTCACAAGATACAACCTGACAATTAGCTTTTAGCAAACAGCCTTGATGAAAGTTTTAGGACAGAGGAGTGGCCACTCAGCCTCTCCTTAATGGGAATTGTCAGGATAATTTCCTGCAGGCTGGCAGGGGATTACAGGAGCTAGCAGTGGGCATTATGTACCTGTCGGTCAGCAATGCCAGGGTCAGCTCACTGCCAGGCTGGAACTGCCAGGCTGCTCTCCCAGTGCCTCAATGTCCACTCCTGATGTCAAGGATGGACAGATCAGGCCCACAATAATGCTGAGGACCGCTCTCCTCCTGACCAGACAGCTGCTTCCAAACATTTTCACCACCATTCTTTAAAACACCCCAAGCTTTATTCGCTTGATTTGTCCCTTTCTGACTTCACCTCGCTCAGCCAAGCTACTGAAATCTCGGTTTTACGGAGCTCTGACGAAGAGCCTTGATCATTCTCATCTCTCTGCCAGCTGTGGGTTGGGAAGCAGCATGAGGAGCGAGGGGACCCCAGAGAGGAGAGCAGGATCAGTTCCCAGCTCACCCAGGTCAGCTGTGGACACACAGCTCCATCACTTAAGCCAATCTTTGCAAAGGCCTCTCAGCTGATCTGATTTAGGTGGCAAACACTGGCTTTATCTTCTCGGATGCCTATTTTGATCCCTTGGACTTGGAAGGGAATAATACTGGCCCTGCATCTCTCTTCCAATCCAGCTTAGAGTCCTGCTGTGTGCAAGTGCCTCGGGGGGTTCCTAGGGCTGTGTCACAACAATCAAGCACCAGCACCTTATTCTGTGCTGTGCAAGACCTTTGGGAAGGATGGAGGAGAGACAGGAGAGAGCTTTTGGCTTAACTGTTTGTGAGCTGGTCTGGTTTTTAAACCTTTGCTTTTCATGCATATGGAAAAACTGTTCTGTTCCAGCCTTTCCCTTTAAAGCATAGAGAAGAGAAAACAAAACAATTTTCCACAATAATCAAAATGGCCAATTCCTCCATGGGCAGGAGCTCTTTGCTTCTGAGAAAACAGGGGCAGAAGTGAACTTTAATCACGTTGTGCAGCAGCACTGACAAAGGCACTGCAGGAAATAGCAAACCTCAATCTCCCCGTGTCAGTCCTGGAAAATCAAATGCTCCAGGATCCACTCCACTGCCCTGAGATGAAGTGGTACAATGCAGGTATTCATACAAACATTCAAAGCAGAGGGGACATGTCCATACTGCTCAGTGCAACATTGATTCTCTAAAACTCCTTGAAATGAGGTTGTGCTGAGGTGAGGTCAGCTGCTTCTCCCAGGCAAGTAATGATAAGACAAGGGGAAATGGTCTCAAAATGCACCAGGAGAGGTTCAGTTTGGATATCAGAAAAAATTTCTCTGTTGAAAGAGTGGTTAAGCATTGGGACAGGCTCCCCAGGGAAATGATGGAGTCACCATCCCTGGAAATGTTCAAAAAAAAAGGAGCAGATGTGGCACTCTGAGATGTGTTTAGGGGGCGTGGTGGGATCCAGGTGAAGGTTGGACTCTGTGATCTTGGAGGTCTTTTCTAACCTGAACACTTTTATCATTCATGGACCATGCCATGTCCCAAACACTGCTGGTTGCCACAAGGTGAGACACATCCAGGGAGCATTATGAAAATTAAATATTAGGGACAATTACAGGAGCTGCTAGAGCTGTTCCTGTTCTAGAGCTGCCTATGCCATGGAACTTACAATTATTATCATTATCATAATAATCATTGTTACTACTACCACTATTACCATTACTGGCATTATTTTACCGTAGGGAAATATGCTCTGTAACTACTTTAAAAATGAGTCTTCTTTCCTGCACCTTCCTGCTTGCAATTGTCCTTTCCTTGTGCTACACAGGGAACAACCAGTTCAAATTCCAGAACTGACCTGGAAGCTCGCTGCCCTCATCCCTTGCAGCTTCCCAGCTGAGCACCTTGCAGGGAAATGTGCTAAGATTTACACAGAGCTAAAATAAAGTAAGTCCATAGCAGACTGGGAATGGAAAATGAGAGTAGAATCCAGACTGTGTTTATCCTGATTTAAGCAGTATTTTGGTTCCATGCCAGGCGACAGCATTTCACCAAATTACTCCAAACTAGCCCACTGTTTGTTTTACACAGTCAGTGGCATGCTGAAGAGCAGTGTCAGACCAGCAGCTCTCCCCACAGCATGGACAAAACCTTCCTTCCCCATTCCTGTGCATCCTGCCCTTCGGAGAGACCCACCTGAGGAGTGGGGAATGCCTGAGGTCGCTGCAGGATGGATCCTGCCCAAGATGCTCAGATCACCCATCTGAGACCACCACAGAGAACAAATACTCACTTTCCCTTTCCCTTGCCCGTTGAAGAGCAGTCCTTAAGAAAAGCCTTCCTCCAAAGCACAAGGAATGAACATTTGCAAAGACTGCACAAGCCACACCTGAAGCATCTCTTAAAACCTCCCTTTATCCAAGACCCTTTAATTCAGAGAATCATAGAATATCCTGAGTTGGAAGGGACCCAGTGGGATCTCTAGTCCAGCTCTTGGCCCTGCACAGGACACCCCAACAATCCCACCCTGTGCCTGAGAGCTTTGTCCAAATGCTCCTTGAGTTCTTGTCAGTCTTAGGGCCATGACCATTCCCTGAGGAGCCTCTTCCAGTGCCCAACCACCCCCTGGATGAAGAATCTTCTCCTGATATCCAGCCTAACCCTCCCCTGACACAGCTCCAGCCATTCCCTCAGGTCCTACCACTGTCACAGAGAGAAGAAATCACTGCAGCCCCTCTGTTTCCCCTCATGAGGAAGCTGCGGACCCCGATGAGGTCTCCCCTCAGTCTCCTCTTCTCCAGGCTGAACAATCCTTAATTATGACTTGCAGATGCTCCCATCTCTCACTATTCCATCACTGAAGATCCCTGCCCTGACAATGGCTCCTGACCCAAGCTAAGGCTGAACCAACAGCCTTGGAGTAAAACATCCCCAGCTCATTGCCTGTCCTCAGAGGCTTTCACGGCCTTCTTGGCTAAGAAAAGAAGATGAAGGGATTTCAGCCATTTGGGTTATTCTGCTGTTATGAGGATAATGACAGCTTTATTCCCACTGCAATCTGAGGAGCCCCTGGGATGCAGCGTGCTTCCATCCCCAGCTGGTCACTGGGGAATCACTGGTGCAAATTCCCTCTACGTGGAGCAGAGATCTCCAAGCAGCCCTTGAGGAATCAGCTTCCAACCCCAACCCCCAACTCATTCACAGCTGAGTGATTGGGAAGTGAAGCTGTAACAGCCCCTGGATTTACAGCTGTACTGAGCTGATATAAACAAAATCAGAAGTGGCCCCAGCAGTCAGATATTCCCCACCTGGGGAGAGGCTGGCATGATTGCCATGTTTAAAAAGAGGAAAAAGAACCATTCGTCATGGAAAGTGAAAGCACTGTCTCACTTATGGGAAAAGAGCAGAGTCATTTTGCTTTCACGGATTTATTGAAAATATTCTGTATATTCTTGTGGCGAGCAGGGCAGGTAAGCAGGGAGCAATGGAGCTGCAGGCTGAGTTTTGGCTGGCTGTTATCACACCCAGCACAGTATCAGTTTCTTGATTAGACACTCCTCACATTTAGAGGGAGATTTTGAGCTCAAATACTCCTAATTACAACTCTGACATTACTTTTCCACACATATTGCCCATTTTTGCTTAAAGATTACCAAAATCTTGCCAGCAGGTTTATCCACCCAGCTATTACTTGACAGCAAAAGTATGAAGGGCACAAACCTTTCATAAACTGCTTCCATTTGGGCTTAAATGAACATAATAATAATGACTTACCCATTTCCTACTGCATGGCAATTTAAGGGCAACCCCAGCCTTTCTGCAGCACATAAAGGGCTCAGAGGTGAAGCAGATTGTCAAATTTACCTAAAGAATTGCTTTTCCAGGCCAAAGTACAACAGAGATGGGTGCAGAATAATAGAAGAAAGACAAGCAACACTCAACAGTTCGCCTGACTCTTCGAACGCACCGTGCTCAGTCTGAAGTGCTTTGAAAAGGAAGATAATCTCATTTAGCACTAATTCTGACTCCCACCCCACGGGGCCACGAAACCCAGCCTCCAGCACCCACTCGTTACCATTTTCAAACAAGCCCCTTTGTGATGCTCCCACGCCGTCCTCCTGCCTTGGGAGAAGCTCCCCGAGCAGCCAGAGCTTCAAACTCCCCCTGTGAAGCCCTGCCTGGTGCAGTGCCCACAGCCCAATCCTGGCAGATGTGACCACCTCAGCATGACTAACAACCCTGTGCTGTTTACACGGGCCCCCACACCCGCCCCCATCCTGCCATCCTGGGGCTCCAGATGGAAAATTCAGCTGAATTTCCCACCCTGCTGGGTCAGGGTGGCTTTGTGGCTCAGCGCTGAGCAGGCTGAAGTGGTGCTCTCACAGCTGAAGCCTGCCGGGTGGCACAGACTGCAGGTTGTAAATATGAGATGACAGTGGATCGACAGCTACAGGTGGAAGTGGGAAGTTGTGGACAGACTCGGCGATTTTTTGCTTTCCCACCTGCCTCCAACTCACTCCTCCACATCCCACCAACGTGCTGCCCCTCTGCCACGTTCCTCTCTTTACACACAGCAAGGCACAGACACCAAGTGGATGTACATCATCCAGAATTCCAGGTAACAGAGTGGAAAAGACCTGAAAAGTTCAGCTCACGCCTCAGCCTGATGCAAAAACATCAAAACCACCCCCAGCCTCTTCAAGAAAACCTTTGCTGATGGAGTCTGGGCTCTTGACTATCCCTGCAGTCAGAAGGTTTTCCCTTGTGCCTGAATTAAATCTCTCACTCTGCAATTTGAGCCCAATCTCCAGCAGACACGGAAAGCAGATTATTCCCTTTCCACCACCACCTTCAACCCGTTTGAAGATTATCATCCTCTTTCCCCTCAGCCTTTTTTCTTCGAGGGAAGAGCCAAAATGTCTCACAGAGCTCAGCCATCAGTGTGGAGGCACCACACCAAACATCTCTGACACATCATCCTCTCCCACACACCTTCCCACACTCTGGGCCGTGCCAGTCATCCTGCCTGGACCCAGAGCAGAGTAATCCCAGGCAGGTAACACTCACACACTTGGTTTACATTTCTGACCCTCAAATCTGCTCACAAGTGAGGCTGAGCGCTGCTTTCCGAGCTCTTAGCAAAGGGGAAAGTGGGAATTGGGCAGACTCTGGTGTCCTGGCTTAAATCCACACCTCCTTTAGCAGGGCAGTAAGCTGTGGCAGGGTAACAGGGCAGCTGTCACACTTGCTAAGCTGCCTTCATGGCAACAAGCCATTAAGCACTGCAGCTCAGAATAAGCACCAAACCCCTCGGGAATGCCTGGACATGCAGCATCCCAGGCATTCTCCCTGAGGCTTTAATCTGAGCTGAAGACAGGGGACCAGCCCCAGCCCTGCTCTGCTCCTGGGGTCACTTAGTCAATGCCAGTGCCGCTCCTGCCTTTCCACCGAAGGGTGGATTTGGCTCGGCATTACTCACGCTGCTCCAGCACTGAATCCCACAACGGCTTTAAGCTCCCAGCCACTTGATCCTGCTCCTCTCCCACGTCCCCTTCAGATGGAGAGACAGGGGAGGGTGATGCAGCATTTGCCTGCAGAAGAGTCCCTGCCAGGGCTGCGCCGAGCTCGCCGGCTCCGGCTGGCGGGGGCCGAGCTGCAGCCCCACGCTGCTGCAATCCCACCAGCTGGAGTTTTGTCAGGAGTTAAAGACCTGGGCGAATCCACCAGCGCCGAGCAGGAACTCGGGGAGGGAAGCTGTCAGCTGGGAATATCTCCCCAGGTACCCAATGGATCCGATAGACAGCGAAATCCGCAGACAGCCGCCAAGGAGGCCGGATGCTGGATGGCTGCTTATTATGCTGAGCCAAATCCTTCTATTATTACCTCCTGTGCTACCTGTCTTCTTTTAATATATTCAAGTGTTGTCTCTGCTAGAAGCACAGCACAGCGCTGAGAGGGAATTCCTGTCCCACTCGTCTCTCATGCCTTGCCTGTGTATGTTCCAATATCAATCACTTATTTGCTAATGGGATCTTTTATTAGATATCTGTGTACAGCACACAGCAGTGGCAATCTCCAGTCAATTCTCCCAGCAGAACAACAAACCCAGGCTGCCTCTGGCACCTGGAGCACACCACAAGCTCTGTCAGTGATCCCCTTCCTCTTAAAACCCCACATAAATCATCTGTACATCAACTCCGGGTCCTCTTCAAACTCAAATGAGATTTAGTCCGAATTTACTCTGCAACACAAACTGACAGACTCCATGTCAGTGACAGACAACCCTTTAAAACCAGGTGATTTCCAGCAAAGCAAAAATGCAGGGACACAATCCAGTACTTTCTGTTAAGAGGGCACTTTGGAAACTAATGGACTTTTTTCAAGAGGGCGTTAGACCGTGGGCTGGCCCGTTTGGCCCCCTAAGAGCATCACACATCCTGTCTCCTCCTTAATCACATTATGAGAGAGAGTAGGAGGGGAAAACTGTCTGCCCAGCTGGTTCCTAGCCTGTCTTCTCCATTCTATCCACGCCTGCTGAAACTCAGGAGGGCTAAACTGGATTTAGTGAAAAGTGCCTCCCTGCTGAGCACAGCAAAGAGCAGCCCGTGATTTACAGAATCACCAGCTTGCTCCTGCAGGCTGCCACAGACCTCGGGGAAAAGCACCCTGGAGAAAACACAGCAGCTGCTCCTGCTGTGGAGCAGGAGATGGGCAAAGCCCAGAAATCCCCAGCAGCACTTAGACCACATCCTTCCCCAATTCCAGCACGGAGCTCTCCTGGGATGAGCAGGACTCCAGCTGGAGTGGCCCTTGGCCACTCCCACCTTGACATCTCCGCACCCAGGGAGAGCTCAGTGGCAACAGCACCAATCCCCAGGAAATCTTAGGCAACACTTCCAGTTCAAGAGGCATAATCAGCTCCTAAGAGACACTCTGCACACAGCGGCATCCTGGAGAGGACGGGGTGATTGCAGGAAGAGGCGCCAGCAGCGCGAGCATGGGAGCTCGCAGAGGATTTGGACCTCAAAAGCCCAAATGTTTGTGGCTCAGCAATGTTCACCCTGGCACAGATCCTGCCAAGAGGGCAAGAGGAGGCTCCTAATGCTCTGTCAGGGAAATGAAAGCACTTGGTGCTTCCTGGAGCACCATTCAGGCTTGGGGCACTGTGCAAATGTGGATGCGCAGAGCCCGGGATGTCACCTGCAAGGGTGCTGCAGCTGGAGAAAGGGAAGAAGAAAGCAAGGAAGTGTTCAGCTCAAGGTCACAATTTCACTGACAGGCACAGAAAAGCTCTGGCTGTAGCCTCAACAACACACCCAAATACACCAAACTCTTCCCTAAATCTCTGTACAACCTAACCAGAGTTTGACGTCTCAAAGAATTCGAGCCTGGCAAAACTGAAAACTTCCCTTCTTCAGAAAAGTCCCATTTTTGAATTAAAGAGTTAATGTTGCAGAAAAAGCAGAACCAATATTAACTAAGCCTGGAAACTGTTGTGAACATGAGAACTGTCAGTTCTCAAAGTATGCAAAAGGCTTTGCTCTCATCCAGGCTCCAAATTTTACGTGATAAATGGAAGAATATAAATGTTAAAATGTTCACCTCCAAATGAAGTTCTCCAGTCTTATCTAAACAAAGCCGCTATAATTTTCCATCAAAATGTTGTCAGAATTGCTACACCCTTACAAAATATTTGATTCATAACATCAACTTTTTTTTCTTTTTTTTTTTTCTTGCTGGGAAACGTGGATCTCCTCCCTGTGCAAGAGTGGCCCTACAGAATTTCGGGAGCTTAAAATAACCCACCTTGTGTGTGTGCACTGTCCATGAAGTACAGAGAGCTCCTGCAGGACAGGACAATTTTCTGAGGGAAGAACCTCGGGACACAACAAGATCTTTGAAGGTCCCTTCCATCCCAAAATGGGAGGTTTTGAGGGACAAAAAAAGACATGTTGTGAGTCTAGAGAGGAGCTTTATCCCCATGGGTAGGAGGCACACGAGGAAAGGTGTTACCCATTCTTGCAAACTGGAGATAACACTGAGCAAAGCCTCTTGCAACATCCTGGGATATAAATCCTGGAATCTTTAAGGTTGGAAAATATCTCTGAGACCATCAAGTCCAACCATCAACCCAGCACCCAAGTGCCACATCCACACATATTTCTTAAATGCTTCCAGGGATGGCGACTCCACCACTTCCTTGGGCAGCCTGTTCCAATGCTTGACAACCCTTTCCTTGAGGAAATTTTCTCCAAATATCTAATCTAAACCCCCCTGGCACAACTTGAGGCCGTTTCCTCTGGTCTCACAGGTCAGCTCACTGTGGACACTCAGCTGCCTGGCCAGCACTCACCCAGGCCAGCTCTGCTACAAAAACCCCACAAAACTCTGCAGCTGCTGGTTTCGCCTGTCAGAAAACACCAACACAGAGGTGAGGTGTCCCAAAAATTCAGTGCAGACTTAACAAACTCAGCACCCCTACAAGTTCTTGCAACCAGCTCTGAATCTTCATCAAATGAGATTTTGGATGACGACTTTGATTTCCTCCAGAAATGAGAGGAGAGCTCAGATGTCTCTCTCTGATCACTTTTCTGCAGGCTGGACCAGTAAGGAGGGGGAGATAGCAGAGATGTATTTGTAGAATTTTACTCCAGCCCTAAGGGCTGCACAAAACACAGAACCATCAGTTTGGGTTGGAAGAGACTTCAAAGATCATCCAATTCCAACCCCCTGGTTGGACAGAGACCTTCCACCAGACCAGCTTTCCCAAAACTCCATCCAAGCTGTGCTTAACCAAGCTTTAAAGCTTGACTGACTTTACAAAGGCCAAGCACAAAGTGGAAGGCAGCAAAGACAACACGAGCCAAACTCAGATGAGAGAACCAAAGAGGGAAAGGCTTTGCTGCTCATCCTCAGGCTCCTGCTCTACTTCCTCCCTATCACCAAAAATTGTCAAAATATATTGAAAAAAAAACCCCACCACAAGCTTCACATGCAGCTCTGTGGTTTCCTTTTGCCCTCATTCTCTGTCAGCCCTGCTACTGGGCAGGTGTAGCACCACAGGCACTGCCCTTCCAAGACAGGCAGGGTATAAAGCTAAAACAAAAAGACAGTCCCAAAATGCTTGTCTGTGTTCCTTAATTTAAGAGGTTTTAATCTTTCATGATGGTCAAACAGCAGTTGTGCCAAAGCAGGGCAGGAGGCTGCCTCTGTCAAGTGGAAGCAGCAGGGGAAATCAAACACAAACCTGAACTCCAGCTTTGAGCTGGATCCGAACAGCTCCATTACGGTTTGGGGATGTCTGTCTCCCAAACTGATTCAAAACACAGCACTTTCAGCCTCCAGCTCCACTGAAATCAAAGAAAACTGCTTCCTTTCCCCACTACACAAGCAGCTCTCAGGTCTCAGCCCAGGCAAACTGTCCTTGGCCAGTTGGAATCAGCAGCAACAGCCGTCCCAAAAGCCTTTCAGAGTCTTTTTTCACTGCAAAGGAGCTGTGCCCATACCAGGGTTACAAATATTTCAAGCTGCCAGGGCCAAAGGCTCCAGAAGGGAGATTTATAGCAATAAATAATATTAATGACACAGGCGGACGGAGCTTCTTGTCCTGAGAGCTCCAAAGGCACATGAAAAACTGCACCATAAATGTCACCACCGCAGACACCAACGATGACGAGATGCCACCTCTGGGGACGGGAGGCAACGTGGGCTTGTTCAGAATGAGATTTGGGGAGGAAAGTGAGGGAATGAGGAGCTGGATGAGCACAGCCATGCTGGCTCACAGGGCAGGTGCAGGCAGGAGATGGGTCCCAGCTGGTTCAGCCAGGGTGGTGCTCCCCATCAGCATCAAACCCTTGGACTGGCTCAGTCGGGGGATTAAGGAGATATCCAAGCCCCAGCTCTCCCCCAGCACAGCCAAAGAACTCATCCTGATGCTCATGAGTGGACTGAAGGCTGGGAAAAAATGAGCTGGGAAAACATAACCCAAGCAGCAGCCTGAGCAGTTGGAAAGAGGGCAAAAGAAGCAATTTAGGCCTAAGCCCCAAAGGAACAGCTGCGAGTTTAGTTGCAGGTATAATAAAACATGCCTGGGGGAAGGAAGCTGTATCCTCCTGCAGCCAAGCCCACTCTCAAATGCAAAAATATTTGCAGGGATGATAAAGGGCTGACACCCACCCTGTGTTATCCAGATAACACCCAAACACCTGGAGCTGAGGGAGCAGCAGCATCTGGCCACATCAAATTAACCATTTTTTCCCCAGGCTGCTTAATTAAATAATACCAAGCAGTGTGTGAACATAAAATCTACATAAGAGAAACTTCTGCTTTAAGCAACGCAAAGATTCCTTTTGCTTTTCCCACACTGCCTGATCCTCTGCCCATTCCTAGAAGATGGATCAGCAGAGGACCTTCACCAGCAGCTCAGCTGCACATCTGGGCTCGCTTCATTCCAGGCTTTGCCTTAGAAGCCTCCCTGCAGCAGAAATCCCAGTTTATTTTCCCCAGCCATGCAACCTCCCAAAACTTTGTCAGGATATCTCGGAGTCCTTCACATTCAGAGCAAGGCTCACTCACCAATCACAGCCTCTGGAGCCAGACCCTAAAGCTGCTGGAGCTTGGGGTGAAGGGTGAAGCCCTGCTGCTGGCAGGACACAGCCCTGCAAGGTGACAAATCCCACCTGGCTCACCTGAGATCACCCTGTCCACCTCAAGAAAGCTGGAAACACTCCTGGAGAGCACCAGCCCAGCAGCTGCTTCCCTGCCCGCTTGGTTTATGGTGGCAGGACAAGGAAACAACAGCCCATGGAAGAAGATGGGTACAGGGATGCCAGGATTGATGCAAGCAGCTGCTTCCAGAGCCCTGCCAAGCGGAAACACGCTCCCAGTCCTACCTCTGAGCCTCCTTCTGTCAGAATGTCTCTACCTGACACCACACAGTTGGTGCCTCTGTCCAGGGGAGCCCAAAAGCTGCTCTGCCCAAAGCCCAGAGCCCATTTCCCAGCCCTGTGGTGGCTGGGCCTGCTCGGGGCCCAGGCAAACACAACCAACACTGTGTCTTTAAAACCACTTCAGTGCAGATGTTGTTTCCATGGTAACTAGTGGACCAAATACATTAGTGTTTCTAATAATAAACCAAACCTTCATCTTGGAAAATGTGATCCCCCCTCTCCCTTTACCACGCTCACCCTTCCTTTCTTCCTTTCCCCTCCCCTTTTGTCGAATTAAGCCAGCATTTAACAAGCAAGCCATAATTAGTAAATAATTGCAAGGGCCCAGTAACTCCCAGTGCCCAGGCAGATGGAGAAGCTTTAGGTGGAGGAGGGGGTGGCTTCGCTCTGTGAACCTGGGAACTGTCCAAAAAGGGACGAACTACATTAAAAAAAAAGAAAAAAAGAAAAAAAGAAGGAAAGAAAAACAAATTCAAAAGCGCAAAGCGGGAGAGAAGAACCTGCGAAGCGTCTTTTGACCACCCCAGTGCCGTATTTAGTGCCCTGGCACCCTCCCCGTGCTCTGACTCAGGGTGCAGCCGCCCAGCGATAATTTCTAGGAATCTCGCACTTTTTTTCCGGAGGCTCCGTCCGAGACGCGGCACCGACTTCGTGTCCCCGACAAGCGGCCAAAACTTCACAACTCCTCCCCTCCACGCTCCCTGATTCCAGAGTGGGAACCCACTCCCCCCCACACCTCCAAAACTGCGTGGGGTAGCGGGAAGGACGCCGAGGCGGGGATGGAGACAGGCGGGCAGGGAGGCGGAGCGGGGCGATTCCGCCCCCCCAAAATAAGCCACGTGCGAAGATTCCGTGCGTGGGGAGCCCACGGGAGTGAACGCGCCTGCGGGGGCCGGCGGCTCCCCACATTTAGCGGGATTCACGTCCCAGGGCACAGCGCAGGGATGGAAGGATGGATGGGGAGGACGCGGGGAGCAGCGCGGCAGCAGCCCCGATGTCCGTGCGTGCGTGTCCCCAAAGCTGCGGTCAGGGTCGGGGGGGAAGGGGAGAGGAAGGACGGCGGGGAAGGAAGGGGGAGGGTGATGCAAAGCCTCACGCCGTGTCGCCACGGTCCCGGTGACACCGGCCTGCAGCAGCAGCAGCAGCAGCAGCAGCAGCAGCAGCGCTCGGGGCTGTCCCCGCCGCGCCTCCGCGGTACCCAGAGCCGCGCGCCGGGGATGCTCCGCTGCATCCCGGGCGCGTACCCTTCGCTCCCGCTTCATTCCGCCCTGTTCCCCGTGTGTCCCCACGCCTGCCCGGCCCCTCCGCTCCTCTCTCCGCGGTGCCGCCGGCGGGACTCACCATGTCGGGGCTGAGCTGGGCTAAGATGGCGAAGGCGGAGAGCCGGTCACACAGGCACTTGGTCCGGGAGGCGTCGAGCGGGACCGTTCGGCAGCCGCGCCAGGACCAGGCGCCGGGCGGAGAGGCGGAGGCGGAGGCTCTGCTGGAGGGAGGAGAGCAGGGAGGGAGGGACGGGGCGGCGGAGCGGGGAGAGAGGGAGAGCGGCCGTCAGGGCGGGCGGGGAGCGGGCACCGCGCNCCGCGCCCCCCGCCGCCCCCATCCCACCAAGCCCCCAGCGGACCTGCCTCTCCATGCTGCTCCTGGTGCTGGTCCGTCCCCGGCTCCCCCGCCCCGTTGTGACCCCTCCGTCACTCCCCACACATGTGAAGGGCCCCCCGCAGCCCCCGCGCTGCCCGGTCTCACGATGGCCATACACATCTCTCTAAGCCTATATGCCTGCCCCACATATCCCATATACACTCCTCTAACCCTATAGTGCACCTATCCCATGTGTGCACACGTAACTGCACAGCCTCATCCCACACAGCCACCCCATGGATGCATAACCCTGGAGTCCTGCCCTACATATTCCATATACACCTCCCTAACCCTACAGCCCTGTGCCACATGTCCTATATACACCTCCTTGACCCTATAGTCCTGCCCCACATATCCCATATACACCCCCCTAACCCTATAGCCCTGCTCCACCTGTCCCATATAAACCTTCCTGACCCTATATCTCTGCCCCACATATCCCATATACACCTCTCTAACCCTATAGCCCAGTCCCACATGTCCCATATACACCTCTCTAACCCTATAGCTCAGTCCCACATGTCCCATATACACCTCTCTAACCCTATAGCCCAGTCCCACATGTCCCCTATACACCCTTTTGCGCCTATAACCCTGTCCTACTTATCCCACATGCACCTTAAACCCTACAACCCTGCCCCACATACCCCATATACACCTTCTTAACCCTGTAGCCCTTTCCCACTTATCCCATAGACACTTTCTTAGCCCTATGTCCAGTCCCACATATGCCATACACATTTCCTTAAGCCTGTAGCCCTGCTCCACGTGTTCCACATACACACCCTTAACCCTATAGCTCTGCCTCATTTATCCCATATACCTGTGCACAACTTCCCACCCACCATCTGCATGCACAGCCCTAAAGCCCTGTGAAACCCACCACACTGATCCACCTGTGGGACACACGGATAAACAATCCTATAGCCCTGTCCCTACACAACCTGAACACACCTCCCCATCCCCACAGCCCTGTCCCACATATCCCATTTATGGATATAACACTATAGACCTAAAATACACCTCACATCTCTCACCCCATACAACCCCCTGCTCCACACCCCATACAGATGTGTATAGGCCTCCCCCAGCCATGGGAACCCCAATTCACAGCTCCACCCCTCCCTTGTTCCTTCTCCAAAGGCCAGGCCAGGCCCCTCTTCAGCCCTTCCCCACATTCCCAGAGCTCTGGGCATGGCGGGGATGTTCCTCCCTCGTGGCCAGAGAGGCCTGAAGACAACAAAGGGACAGATCCCTGCTTTCTCCTGGCATCCTTTCAGCCTGGGGAAAAGCAGCAGAATGGGGAAGGGGCCATAGATGGGGAAATCTCCACGGTCTTCATCCTACACGTGGGATGGTTTCATCGGGAAAAATGACTGCAGCCCCATCTCTGTGGGAGCACAAGGGGCTAAGCCAGGGAAAAGGGGAATCTGCTGCTCTGTCTCATGTGCTGGGACAGTTTGGGGACTCAAAAACTGCAGTCATTTCCCACCCACTGCTTCTGTGTCTCGTCCAGTCCTATCTCCTGGGATACGGTCACTCAGGGAGTGCAGATGCAGAGAGCAAGTGCAGAAATTCAGTAGATGGGGAGAAGGTTATGCCTGAGCATAACCTGAGCTTCACAGGAGCCTGAGACAGGATGTGGAGGCAGAGCAAAAGGGCCATCTGCCTCCACTGAAGGGACGTGGGGAAAGATGTCCCATCTCCCCAGCTGACCATCCTCAGAGGAGGGGACCTCGGCAGCAACGCCAGCAGCGAGCCCACGGCAGCTCCAGATGGAGCCAAGCTGCTCAGCAGCCTTGGGTGCATCACAGATGGCCTGGACAGCTCTGTGCTGCTGGCTCCAGAGACCTGCCCTGAGTCACTGACAAGTTCTTTGCAGGTCTTGACTCAGTGCAGGCTCTGACCTGCTCCTCACACGACGATTCCAAGCCTCTCTCCACCTCCCTGTGCCACCACGGCCTGGGTGACAGAGCACCAGCACGTCCTGCTCTTGGTGTCCACTCAGATCCTGTCCAACGTGTGACACTGAGCCTCCCTGAATTATTTTTGGTTTGGGTTAGAGCACTGTTCATAGTTAAAAAAAATAAAATCGTAAAAACCCCAAATTAATTTTACTTTCGAAGTTGTAGGTAATACACTGAACCTTTTTTTTTTCCCTGGTGCTCATCCAGAGCTTTCTAAATGCCTGGGCCCTGTGAGATGTCTGAATGTCCCATCCCTGAGAGTGTCCAAGGCCAGGCTGGATGGGGTTTGGAGCAACCTGGTCTAGTGCAAGGTGTCCCTGCCCATGGCAGGGGGTTGGAACTAAATAATCTTTAAGGTCCCTTCCAACCCAAACCATTCTGTGATCCTGTGGTTGTCCATCCATCCATCCATCCATCCATCCATCCATCCATCCATCCATCCATCCATCCATCTCATGGGACATAAATCTGTCTTCTCTGGATCAGCAGCTCTTCACATGATTTTCTCTGAGCTGCCACATCATCTCTTGTAGACTTTCAGACCCTGGCATTGTCCTTTGCTCTCTTTATGCACCTTCTGACATCCCCCAGCACCCTTCTTGGAAGGGACCAGGAGATGCAAGGCCAGCCTCATAGGACATCTGAATTCTGTATTCTTCCCTCTATGTCTTGCTCTTATTTCCAAGATTTGCATTATTGAGTTGTTCTGTTTATCCACTGTCACTGAGAAAAATGCCTTATTTATGATGTGTACAAATAATGACAAATTCCCAGACTCCAACAACCAGTTCTGTATTCTCCTAGAAAGTATTAATTTAGCTTGACAAAATCTATTTTCCATAAGCTGATTGCTATTAATGCCTCTGTTTTAATGAGCGTGCTATTATTCAATTATAATCATAATATTACCCACAATCCCTAAATTTTTGGATCCTGTTTCAGATGGATATTGTGCCTAAGACAGATGTGAGGCTGCTGCTCTTACACACACATGCTCCTCTCTCCAGATTTGGGGAACTCTTCCACCTTTCTTTTCCTAAAGAGCAATGATCCCAAATTAGTCTTAACCTGCTCTTTTAAAATCCTTGTGTTCCAAATTGCTCTGTCTTGTTACTCTTGCACACATCTCACTTTGCTGGATGATGTATAGCAGGTTTTCCAGCTGCTGGTGTAATGAAAAGTATTTCATTAGGCTGGGATGTGGATTAAGGAACCAGGCTCTCTTCCAATTACAGAATACAGGCATTTATTGAAATTCCTGCATTATTATAAATAAATCTGTCATTTTGAGCTAGTAACAAACCGATACCATCAGACTTATTATGGGTTTAGTAGACTCTGAATTTTGCTTTTTATTCATTTTTGCTGGTCTGAAGAATAAAATTCCTACACATTTCCGTTTTTTTTTCCTCTTGTATTTTTTCAAGCTTTTAATTTGCATTGCTTGCTGTCAATTTATCCTTTGTCCAGATTTCCACAACAGCTTTTACTTTCCCTCTATAACAGGGAACTGGGAACAGGGAACTGTTGTGGGGTTTTTTGGTAGATATTGGTGCATTTGGCTTGTGATGGTTTTTTTTTTTTTGTTAGCTGAGAGTTTTTTAGTGCTCTGTTTATCTTTTTCATTTATGGGTTTGAAGATATCTAGAAAACCGCTTTTAAAAGGCTCCTAATCATAGAATTTTGGAGTCATAAAATGGTTTTGGAAGGGACCTTAAAGATCATCTTTTCCCAACCTCCTGCCATGGGCAGGGCCACCTCCCACTAGACCAGACTGCTCAATGTCCCATCCAACCTGGCCTTGGACACTTCCATGGATGGGGCACCCACAATTTCTCTGGAAAACCTGTGTCAGCACCGCTCTGCTGTCATACAGAAGAATTCCTTACCAATATTCCATCTCACCCTGCTCTCTGGCAGTTTAAAGCCATTCCCTGTGTCCTGTCACTCCATCCCTTGTCCCAAGTCCCTCTCCAGCTCTCTTGGAACTCCTTCAGGCACTGGAAGGAGCTCTGAGATCTCCCTGGAGCCTTCTCTTCTCCAGACTAAACAACCCCAGGTCTTCCAGCCTGCCCTTTCATCCTTAACTCTATCCCCATTTTTTTTCTGTTTAAGCAGCCTTTCCAACAAATAGAAATGCTTAAATCTCCCATTTTCAGACCATCAAATTTGTGTACATTGCCACACACAGACACCCCCTGCCCCAAGGAACTTGAACTCTCTTCAAATGTGAGAATACATTTGCCCTCACATCACTTCCAATCCCAAAGCCCAGCTTTACTCAGTTACCAGCTTTCAAAGTAGACTAGGACAGATCTGGGCCATACATCAACAGAAGTAACCTCATCCAAAAGGAAAAAGAAAAGGAAAATAAATCAGAAAACCAACAAGAACAGGAAACCCCAGGGAAAGTATCAGAAAACAAATAACACTCCCCAGATGCTGTGCCTGGTCTCTCACTCCCATGGCAGAAAAGCTGACAGAACAGCACTGAATGCAGTATCAGGATAAAATCTATCCAGGGCCAAAGCCACACTTGGCACAGCCTGAAATCCATTTCTAGATGCACACAGAAAGTGCACAGTGATATTGAAGGAAGAAAAAAATTAAAAATTAAAATAACCACCTTTTGCTCTTAAAAGACCTGGTCTAGTGCCTGCTTATTTATCCTGTTGGACTCAAAGAAAGCAACTGGATCAAAGCCATCCAGTCCTTGCTTTAAAAGCTGCTATAAATCACATAAAGGATGGGTGATGTGGATGTGCTGAGTCAGGAACTTGGTGTAAATCACCTCAGAATAAGTCCAGCTACACCTTTTGATTGAAAATGAAATCTGGCCTTCATTACTACCAGTGATTATTAATTAATTAGTCATTACCAGTCATTAAACCACTCAAATGCTCCAAAGAGCATGTCCATTCCTCTGGTTTTAATCTCCTCAGAAGAATAACTTTTCTTTCATGCTTTCCCTCCTCGTTGCAAAGCTCCCCAATTACCTCTTCTCATTGCCCTGGAACCCTTGGGATATGAACACCTTTGCATCCTTTGGGGACAGAGCTTGGAGATGGGTTGAGAAAACCTGTTTGGAGGGAGGAGGAGGTGGCAGGAGAGCCATGAGCCTCTTCTCGCTGATTTCCAGTGTGGATGTAGAATCCTGGAATGGTTTGGGTTGGAAGGGATCTTAAAGATCACCTGATTCCAACCCTGTTCCAGGGGCAGGGACACTTTCCCTGTTCCATGGGCAGGCTAGACCTGGGTTGCTCCAAGCCCCATCCAACCAGCCTTGGATAATTCCAGGAATGAGGCAGCTTCTCTGGGCAACCTGTGCCAGGGCCTCACCACCCTCACAGGGGTGAGTTTCTTCCTTGTATCTGGTCTGAATATTCCCTCTTTCAATTTTAAATCATTCCCCCTTGTCCTGGCACTCCATTCCCTTGTTCCAAGTCTCTTTCCAGCTCTCCTGGAGCCCCTTTAGGCACTGGAAGGGGCTCTGAGGTCTCCCTGGAGCCTTCTCTTCTCCAGGTCAACATCCCCTGCTCTCCCAGCTTGGCTCCAGAGAGAGGGGTTCCAGCCCTTGGAGCATTTCCATGGCCTCCTCTGGACTCATCCAGCAGCTCCACATCCTCCTGATGCTGGAAGTCCCAAGTTGGATTTGATGTTCCAGGTGAGGTCTCACAATAATTCCTTGTGATTTTGGGTTGTCCCATTCATGGTTTGTGACTGTTTGAGCCTGTCCAGCATCACCTGCTGCAGATCCCACACTCAGTACCACTAAGAGAGATCTAATGGGATTCCTCCAAGGTCCAGGGAAACACATCTGTGAGGGAGTTTGGGTCTTGCTGGTTGCAGATACCTGCCCAGACAGTGTTTAGTTCAACCATCAAGTAGTACCAAAAGTCTCATAGTACAGAGCATACTTGAGATCCTTAAACTCAAATTTCAAAATTCAATCACTGGATTTTGCCATCTAAAGATTATTTCACTGGCAGCAGTTCAAATTACAAAGCAGATAGATTGCAAAAGGGCATGTTTCCCATTTGAATGCAAAATTCATTCACCACAGGCCTGATGAAAAGCTCTGGAAGACAATGGGCTATTAATGAACAGGTCCATAAGGGGAGGAACATTTGTGTGTTCCTGTGTGCCTGCCTGTAGGTTCAGGTTTCATTTGTAAAGCTGCAGAAAAGCCTTTGATTCTGCCAAAAAACACACTGGGTTTGTGCTGGGAAATCCGTGCTCAAAGCTCAGAGGCAAAAAAAAAGAGCACAATTTGAGTTCTTCACAAATATTGGATCCAGGTACGCTAATAAGGGAGCAGAATTATTTCCATGCGGTCTCCAGAGTGGAGGCAAGAAAGAGGAAACTCTACTAAAGGGAAAACGTGGGCAGAATATTAGAGGAGAGTGTAGTCAGAGTCATTACAGCCCAGCCAAAAAGGAATTGTAGAAATCCCCAAACCAGGCTGGCGTAAAAAACCGCTGTATTGGGAGGGTGAGCAGGGAACCTGACAAGTTGGTTCTGTCTCCAACGTCCGTGGTCAGATTTATCTCCGGTGTAATTCCAGTGATGCTGCACAGGAAAATGTCTCACCATATGTTACAACATGATTCTGAACATCATTTGAGCACTTGATGGGGAAAAGCAATTAAGCACTGTCTTGTAGATTTAAACAGGAGCTAAGCACATGCTTAAGGACTTTCTCAAACTGAAATGCTGCTCTGAACAGGAATTTGCACAAATGGAGAGCTTTTGTTGTGGGAAGAGCCACAGAGCAGAGAGAGTTTTTGAAATTGGGGCAGATATTTGAGATCTGAGAAATATAAGGAATCTCCAGACCCAAACAACTCTGTGGTTCTCTGCTCTTGTTTCACATGGGCCATTCCCCCTTCTCCAACCAGGCGAGTGCTTGGCACGGGTTCAGCTGGCAGATTGATTATTAATTTGGAGAACAAACCAGAGATGAAGTCAAAGTTAATCCTTTTTGTGGGATTCCCAAAAGCAATTTTCATTTCCAGACAAAGGCTGCCCCAAAGAGCCTTTCAGACACTTTGGCTCTGCACAATAGCCCAGGACACAAAAAAAAACAAAACCCTGCAATCATATTTCTGCAAAAAGTGTGTCAGAGCCACTGTTTGTGCAGGACCTCGGGGCTGAATTAAAGAGTGGATGGCTCCTAAGAGAAAGAGACATGAAAAGGTTTGCAGCTTTGGAAAAAAATAGGCTGATTAAAAATAAAATAAAATAAATCTTTGATTGGCTGCTAAAGCAGTTACAAAGGATCTCATGCCAGAGAGGTAAATGCTGAAATTCATTAAACACTAAGCTTAATACGGGTTTATATCAATCTTTAACACTGTAGCTGCTTGGAATGTTTTGGACACCCTCAGTACCAAAGCAGTGATCATGCTTTTCTTAGTTGAGACCTTCCTAAGAACTAAATAAAACCAGCAAAACTCTTTCACAGGGGTCATTCTGTTATCCAAGAGATAATTTTCCCTTTCTGTGATCAATCCACTGGTTCAAAGACAGGCTGAGCTCTCAGTTATGCTGCTGAAAATCCTGAGAGACATCTCACACATCCAGCAAGGCAGTGTAGGCTTATTGGAGCAAAACCAAACCTCCTGGAAAAATCCTGCACTTCTGAGCCTCTGAATTTGAAATGTACCACAGGTTTGGTAAATCCATGTACCTCAAAATGAAATCTGAAGTTCCAGTGAAATCAAGGATGGCCCAGCAATTTGCCTACATTCATTTAAGGAAATCAAGTGCCATCAACCTTATTTAGCTCAAAGCCAAGAAAGCCAAATGTGTCCTGGGCTCCTGGGCTGGATCCCCATGATGTGGGCAGGTGGAGGGAGAGCAGGGTCCCCCTCTGCCCTGCTGAGACCTGACCTGGAGTGCTGAATTCAGTTCTGGGATCCTCAGCAAAGGAAAGATGTTGGAATAAGTCCAGATGAGGCTGTGGAGATGCTCCAAGGGCTGGAGCCCTTCTGCTTTGGAGAGCTGGGAATGTCCAGCCTGGAGAAGGGAAGGTTCCAGGGAGAGCTCAGAGCCCCTTCCAGCGGCTCCAGGAGAGCTGGAGAGGGAATTTGGATGAGGGAATGGAGGGACAGGGCCAGAGGGAATGGCTTTAAAACTGAAAGAGGAGAGATTCAGACTAAACAGAAGGAAGAAATTCTTCCCTGTGAGGGTGGTGAGGCCCTGGCACAGGTTGCCCAGAGAAGCTGTGGCTGCCCCATCCCTGGAAGTGTCCAAGGCCAGGCTGGATGGGGCTTGGAGCAACCTGGGATAGTGGAATGTGTCCCTGCCCATGGAATGAGATGACTTTGAAGGTCCCTTCCAACCCAACCCGTTCTATGAGAAGGAAACTGAGGCACGCAGAGGAGATGTGAATTACAGACTATAAGAGGGCACTCACAGAGCTCTGATATTTGAAATAAGCAGTCAATAAATACAACCACACATCCCTTAGCTGAGTTTCCTGGTTTCTTTACATAAATAATAAAAAAAACCCAAACAAAAACACTATCAAACTTCCTGTTAAACTGCTCAGATTATTCAGGTTCCTTACAAGTTTTGCTTGGCATTGATGCCCTTTTCCTAACCTCTACCCCAGGAGCACAGGCCTGGCACTGAACAGAACAATACTCTGCCAGTCTGAAAGGATCAATAATCAGAGTAGCAGCTATTATTAAATTAGCTCTTTAGAAAAAAAACAAACAAACAAACAAAAAAAAAAAAAAGGAAAAGGTAAAAAAGGAAGAAAAAGCATACTCTTGATCCAGTTGCTTGGTGCAAGCAAAATTAAACCAGAGCAGGAATATTAATTTGAATTTATTTTTCAGAGACCCCTAATTCAAGGTGGTTTGGGGTGATTTCCTTCAGAACTGACAGAAGCAGAATTAAGATAACAGTGATTTAAGAAAAGATTCTTGACCTGCGGGAAATCAGGAATAGTTGGGATTTCCTTTTTATGTGCGTGGGAGAGAGGGACAGGAAAAGATATAAGGAGGTGACAAGCAAGCCCTTTGCCCAGCTGTGAATTCATGAGCACAGCAAACTGAATTGCAGCATTTTCAGGGGAAAAGGTTACTTTCTATCTGCAAATTAGACCCAGAAAAAAAAAAAAAGAAAAAGAAGAAACAGCCCATATGCAGCCTCTAGTCTGAAGCCTTAATTAACATAAACAATGTTCAAACGCACAAAGAAATAGATATTACCATTGAAAAAAAGCATATGGCTGGCTAAATACCCCGAAGATTATCTGGAGATAATATTTGCAGGCAGCAGAAGTGCAGCTCTAATGATTCTCAGCACAAGGCCAGGCCATCCCACCCGAGAGGGAGCTCAGCACTTCCACCACCATCAGCCCCCTGGGCTTGCATCGCGCCTTTCCAACCCAGAGCTTGTGGTGGAGAATTAATGAGCACTTTCCCTCTCTACAACCCTGCTCCACTGCTCCAGGAGAAGGCCTGGAATGCAGGAATCACCTCGTGAAGGAGAAATTTGTGCCATGGCTTGGTCTCCAAGGAGCTGCTTCAGTCAGCGTTGTGTTGGATGGGGACTGGAGCAGCTTGGTTCAGTGGAAGGTGTCCCTGCCCGTGGCAAGAGGTTGGGACTGGGTCATCTTTGAGGTCCCTCCCAGCCCAAATCATTTTGTGGTTTTATGGTTCAGTGCACAAGGAAGGGTGGGATGGAGGAGAAGTTTGCCACTGGGCCCACAGCCAATTTCCCTGTGTTCCCCTGCCGAAGTCTTTTCCCACAGGACAGGTCTTTCATTGGGATGAGCCCCCGGAAGGATTCCTCTGTCCCACCCGATATTCCACTGAACAATCCTGAACGTGTCAGAATTTCCATCCAGAAAATGTGATACCACAGCCTAGGCAGAGGAGCGTGGAGAAACCAAAGGCACTCGGCCTTGTGTCCTTGGTCTCTAAATCAGAAATTAATTTAGAAATCCCTGTGAGGTGTCACAATGTTCCAAACCAGTTCAAAAGCCCCTGATCACAAGACTCAGGGGAGTATTCCTTCCTGACCCATCCCTAGAAGTGTCCAAGGCCAGGCTGGAAGGAGCTTGGAGCAGCCTGGGATAGTGGAAGGTGTCCCATGGCAGGGGCTTGGAACTGGGTGATCTTTCAGAACCCTTCCAACCCAAACCATTCTGTGATTGAATTACCCCGGTTCTAGTGGTCATTTAATAATTACAAATCTGGTGGCTCCCACAGCATCTAGTTAGGATCAGAACTTGAATTATTATGAGGGTTTTGGGGTTTTTTTATTTTGTTTTTTTTTGTTTGTTTTGGTTTGGTTTTCGGGGTTTTTTTTGTTTGTTTGTTTGTTTTTTGGTTTTCGGGTGGGATTTTTTTTTTCTGTAAGGCATATTTGAAGACTTTTTGTCCTGTGGATTTTTTTTTTTCATTTAAAAGGATGACATTTTCCAGCTCCTCTACAGAACCCTGTGAAATACAAACACAAAAGCTAACAGCTCCCTATAATCTCTTGGCTTCATGGCTTTAAGAAGAAAAAAAGGAAAATAATTCTCATATTCAGCCACACTGCAAACTGTGCTGTCATCAGGTCAGCTCATGGTGGTGGCTGCAGAAGATGACCTTGGACTGCTTCCATGGAATCATCAAATAATGGAATTGTTAAGGTTGGAAAAGATCCTTAAAATCATCAAATCCAACCATCAACCAGCACCATGTTCACTACTAAGAAATGCCACATCCACACATTTTTTGACCTCCCCCAGGGATGGTGTCTCCACCACTTCCCTGGACAGACTTTTCCAATGTTTGACCACCCTTTCCATGAAGAAATTTTTCCAAATATCGTAAATCTCCACTGATGCAACTTGAGGCTGTTTCCTCTCATCCTGTCATTTGTTACCTGGGAGAAATATCTGACACTACAAGCTCCTTTCAGCCTATTTCCACAACAGATCAACAATTTATTCATCCAAGTCTTTATCCTCTGCTCTTAAATTTTTTTATTGTTATCCAGAGCCAAAACCACCTTTACAGTATTTCTGGAATCCCTTCAGTGTAAGAAATCCAGGCCATAACTCCTAGATTAGGAGTTACGAGTAAGATTGCAAGTAAGATTAATAAATAAAATTAAAATTGTGTAATATTTTAAATAAATTTTATAAATAAGATATATTTTGGGGTAAAGCTGCCCCATTGGATCTTTTCTGCTACACCAGAGTATCAGAACAATAAAAATGATAGAATAATGAAATAGTTTGGGTTGAAAAATATGTTTAAGTTGATAACACAGAACTGCAAAATCTACCACTAAACTGTGTCCCCAAGTGCCACATCTACACATCTTTTAAATCCCTCCAGTGTTGGTGACTTAACCAATTCCCTGTCATGCCTAAACTCATTGGGTGTCAAGATCACCTTGGGAAAAAGGCAAAAACAGGAGCTACTGTGAAAATACTGTAAGCAGAGGTTGGGACTTTCTGAAGCCGACCTTTCCAAGTGGAGGGAAGTGTATCAGTGGGACAAAAGGGGGATGGAAAGATGAGCAGGAGGATGGCTGCTCTCATTATCACACAGGGCTGCTTTCCAGCAGAGGACAAGGTGAGAGCAGTGAGTGATGGATCTGCCTCCCTCCCACCCCTACGTGACATTCACAGCTGCTTATCCAGGCCTGGCAGGATGCTTCTCTCCAGGGGCAGCTCCTTGGGTGTCCTTGAGCTTGCCTGGAAATGTTTTGGCAGGTCCTGCATGGTAAGAACCGGAGCCAGGGCTGGGCTGTTGTCCCCTTGTTGTACCACCCTGCAGGACCATGCTGAAACTGCCTGTTGGAGCAAACGTGTTGTGTTCCAGCTGGACACAAAGATGTTCAGCTCACGCCCTCAGCTTCCATGTCAGCTTTCCTGCTATAATTTCCCAGTTACCACAAGATGCCAGAGACTTGGGGCTGGTTTTGCAGTTATTCCCTCCCAGCTAGGAAGGATCAAACTGGATCACGGCCCGAAAGATGGGACTCTGCTTTTCTGTTTAGAAAAGGATGCAGCTCTGCATCAGGAATTAACCTGTAGCTGGTCCAGGCAATCCTCTTTCTCTGCCCTGAATAACAACCAATCATGCTAGAATCACTCCTGAGAAATTGGGAAATTTTCCTGTTTTCACAGAAAACAACAATCAATGCACTCAAGGGATGAGCAGCAGCTTTGTCACATGTACCGAAAATATTCCAGGGAAAATCCTCCAAGGAACAGAGTGCATCAGCAGGATCCACCATCTCCTGCACCTGGACATTGTGGTCCCACGCTCAAGCATCATGAGAAGGATGGGAAGAATGGGAAAACAAGGTAGGGAATGCTTTTGTTGAGCATAGCTGGTGCCAATGAGAATGCAGGATGTTGCAGCCAGCAGTGAACGAGCTGGAAACGCTCCCTTTGGCTGCTCAAGGATGTACAAATGCACTTGGATTAAAGGCTGGGAGAGCAATGCAAACACCTGGGAGGAGATGTCTCACTCACATCCTCTGTTCTCACATGTCCTGTTTGCTGCTCAGCACTTCCAACTCCGTGGATGACCCCAACTGAGCCTAAAATTCCTCAGAGCCCCCAAACCAGCCCTCAGCCAGAGCTCAGGGGAGCAGAAGGACTGACATGACTACAACCATCACCCCATGGTTGCCCACACCAAACCCTCGCAGTGGCCAGTGAGATTTTCCACTTGGGGATTTTGAACCCAAAATCTCTGGTGCATGGGACTGAAAGGAGAGAGGGAGATCAAAGTTTGTTGCTAGCTCTGAACAGAGAGCCTGCAAGTCCCAGCTCTGGTCCACAACTCCTGTCCCTTGTGCCCTCTGTTTTTCAGCCTCTCCCTCTCTGAAATATCCATCTTGATGCTCTTCCCAGCTTTCCATGGCAAGGCCAGGGATGGAGACAGGCAGATTGCCTCCTGTCTACCTCTAAACAGCACTTCCCAAAAGAGCAAACAAACAGTGCTGCCAACACCCCAGCCCCGTCTCCGAGAGTACAGGAGGCCCCGGGGCCAGGTTGGGAAGAAGGATGGCTCTCCTGCTACCAAAACCCCAGCTCCAGGGGATGCTGTTTCTCAGAAACCTAAATCAGAACATTTTAATAGCTGAGCACAGGGCTAGAGGATGAAGAGACAAAGAAAAATAAATCAGGCGAATGACAGAGAGGCTGGCAATGGGAGGAGGTAGCAGACGGTAAAAGAAATTAAATCAAGAAGCAAAATTAAGGTGCTGCAGGCAAAGATGAAGATGCAGGATTAAAGATTAACCGTAACCAAGATGGAAATGTGGCCCTTTAAAGGTACAAATTGCTTCAATGCATTTCACAAAACCCACACAAATCTCCTAAGAGTAAAGTTTTCACAGATGCAGCTGGATCACAGTAACAGAGATATCTGGACTAAGAACTCTGGATGGCTTCACGCTCTGGTGTTTCCAGCTGAGAAGGGGAATTAGAAGCAAAGGGAAGGCAATCACCCTAAAAAACTGAAAGCCCTGCACTGAAGGAAAGGAGAGGGGATGCAAGCAGTTGTTAGAGAAGGGTTTGGCACTGTACAGATAAATTCTGGGGGTATTTTCAAATCACTCTGAATCCAGGGGAGCTGCTGAACCCTTTGGGGCTGTCTGCTCACCGAGCATTTCCTAATTTATCTCCTGCCAGCCAGCTCCAAAGGAATGGTGGGTGAGCTCGAGGTGGGAGTGCACCTTTCACACCTGCTCCTTCACAGCCCAAAGGAAGAGACAGCTCAGCCAACATCCCCATCAAAGTGGAGCAGGTGGAGCAGGTTCAGCCCTGGGCTCCAACCCTGGGAGCAGAGGATGCTCGTCCCATCACAGCACATCAGGTTTTTGCACTGCTGCATTGCCACCTCCTTTTAGCACCAGCCACTCACATTTTCCACTGGAGCATCTAAGACCCTGTTCCTGGGAGAGTGAGGGGGGTGGAGGAACTGGATGAGGTTGTGAGGTTCAGTTTTTTAAAACCCTGAGGTGTTTTTTTCAAACATCCTGATGAGAGTTTCCTGAGTGACACAGACTTAGGAGCACCCACAAAAGAAGCATGGGATGGTTTGGGTTGGAAGGGGCATTTCAAGCTCATTGTAATGAGCAATGACCAAATTAGACCAGGTTGCTCAAAGCTGCATCCAACCTGACCTTGGACACTTCCAGGGATGGGGCAGCCACAACCTGGCTGTGTGAACCTGTCCCTTATGGTACAACCCTTCTCCTGGGACAAACACAGCCCTGAGCCTTGCTGTTCCTGGCAGGATTCTCATGAGCAGAAACATCAAAATCAAACTCAACATGCACTTCAAGCCTCCAGCTGGGCATCAGAGAGCTCTGAGCCAGGTGAGAGTAGGACAACACAGGTACACACCCACACACAATTTGGGGATGCTGCTCTGAAGATGAGAAAGTTTAGTCAGTGTGAGCTCAACTCGCCGCACTTTTTTCCCTGCCACTGCTTTCCTTTGCTCCTTCCTTTCCCTTTGGCCTCCTTTTCCTCTGCACACCACAAAACGAGCATTTCATGGGAGCAGAGCAGCCAAGTGAAGCTGAGCTGGCAGCTCCTTGAACGCATGGAATGCCTCCCTCGTTCCCAGCTCGAATTTTGGAAAGCAACATCTGCCTGCTCCTGAAGGTCATTTGGATCCTGGATCAGGGATGCTGCACCACCTCCTCATTGCTATGCTGTGCCTGGAGCAGCCATAAATGTCCTGTCACATGAAATGCTGCTTCATTACAAGTTTTGGGAGGGAGGGGACAAATAAAAAGGAAAGCAAACAGCAAAAACCCACTCTGATGGGACCAGTGTGATTCCTGCCCTTACCTACATGGGTGTAGAAAGGAATCCAGAGGTTTTGCTTTGGATTTCCACATGCACAAGGGGAGGAAACCTGTGGAAAATCGAGATGATGCTAATGCAGTGAGGGGGCTGGCGCAGTCGTGGCTAAATAAATGCTAATAAATAAATAAACGCTGATGTTTAAGATCGTGCTGCCCCCTCTCCTTGAACAAGCCATTCCCAGCCCTCCTGGGGGCTGATCTGATGTTGTCTCACCAGGGGAGTCGATGTAAACATCTCCCTGGTGGGCAGGGCCCGGATGGATCAGAGGGAAGAGGGTGAGATCCCTCGGGAGGAGTGGGAACAGAGCGGCAGCGAGGCAGCCGGATTCAGGCTGCCAGGAATGGTACCTTGTCACAGCTTGGCAGCTGTGAGGATGCAGGGGTGCAGGATGCAGGGGTGCAGGGATGCAGGGGTGCAGGGATGCAGGGAGCCACTGGCAGCAAAGCAGAGGATTGAAGTGAAGCTAGAAAGCAGCAGAGCAAATTTCCCTTCTCCAGCCCGCATGGGCAGGAGCTGCAAACACAAATCAAGCTCCAGACCTGCAAAGCTGGCAGAGGTTTTCCTGCAGGAAGATTTCCTCTGCCATGCAGTCCCAGTGGTTTGAAGTGGACTGCACGACTGTGGTCGGGTCTGCTCTAATTCCTGCTTTTCTGCCATGGATGTCTGGGAGGAAAGGCGTGGAGCCACAGCAGCCCAGCAATTTTGCAAGGAGCAGGAATAAGGAGCAGGTGCTGAGCGGAGCGACATGGATCTGCTTGTGCTTTTCTCAGGAAAGCAGGTCACGGGGGAGGGGGGGAGTCCTTTCCCAGCTTTGCTACTGCAAACGTGTTTAACCAAAGCCACGCTGGTACCCACACGCTCTGCCGGCCCCTCTGGAGCTCATACAGGGAGGGATTGCTATCAAAACCTTTAAAAGCCACTTTCTGCTAAGGAAAATGGCTTGCAGGCATACAAGCTGGTGGAAACCTCTCTACTCCCAGCAATATTTCTTCATTAGGCTTTCTGCTTTCTCCTCCCCATCCTGCTGTATCTCTGTACATCTGGAATCAGAAAGGACAGAGTTCTCCAAAAAACCCGGGCAGTGCACTTGGCTTCTGTTCTATTCTATTCTATTCTATTCTATTCTATTCTATTCTATTCTATTCTATTCTATTCTATTCTATTCTATTCTATCCCATTCCATTCCATTCCATTCCACTCCATTCCCACTTTCAGTGACACCCCTACCTTCAGCAGCCCACCCTTCCCAAATTGGACAGATGTTGCAGCATCTGTGCAAACTCACACTCAGCTGTCTGCTGTGCTTTACATGCTGAGGTTCAGCTGAGGTGCAGTGATAGGTTTGGGAGAGCATTCATCCCAAAAGGAGTTTCTGACTTCCCACTTAGTGAGAAGATGTGGAATATTCCTCAGCTAATTAAGTACTTGCCAATTATAAGGCAGCACCAATGATGACTGTGCTGGCTAAAGCAATTTTTACTGAAAAATGTCTTTGCTGTCCTGTCTGGGCTTTGCAGCACGGGAGTGGCCTTTCTTGCAGGAATTGCTGATGGTGCAGCAGCAGGCGCAGTCCTAGGGGTGAAATGTCCTTTATTTCCTGCCCATCCATCCCCCCCACAACCTGCCCAGCAATAAAAAGCAAATAAACCAGTGCCAAACACATCCATCTCTGCCTCCTCCCTTGGCAGGGTGATCATTTCAGCCCTTCCTCTGCACCTCCTGCAGACCTGAACAGATTCCCTGGGCTCTGCTTCCACACTGGAACACCCTTCCAGAGGGAGAAGCAGTTCCTGCTGCTCAAAGGCTTGTGGTGCAGGGATCAGGATTGGGTCTATAGCTCCCAAGATGGGAAATTTAGAAGTGCCCCTGAGCCTCACTGATATCTCATGGATTAAGCCAGTAACAACTGAATGCTCTCAACCCTGCTGGCACTGTCTTTGCCAGGGCCCAGGGGAGGCAGGAGCACGGGGATAAAGCCAGGCAGCATCACCAGCACAGATGAAATGCAGAATCCCAGCAGGAAGCTTTTATCCTCTGGCTCAGGACTGCTCATTGCCAGGGTGCTTTCTCTGAAAGCCAAGCTGGCACCTGGAGCCAGGGATCTCCAAAGGAGGAGATCAGATTGCAGAGGATGGGAAAAGGGAGATTCCTGCTGCTGCAGCTCCTTCCATCCCAGCCATGAAGGTGGGCAGAGGGGAATGTCCAGAGGAGAGGAGCAGATAAGCAACAGAATAAGGAAAAAAGGAATAAACAGTGAAGATTTTGCAGAGAATAAACTTTCTGGAGTGATCAAGGAAGCAGAACAAGTTGGGGAGTGAGACAGAGAGTCTGGAAATCAAAGAGGGTCTGAGCATGTGGAGAAAATTCATCAGAACATTTAGTTTGGCACTCAGGAGTCCTGAAAGGAAAAAAAAAATTTGGAAACCACAGTGCTAAGGTGTAAATCCGGCTGTTTTCTCCCCAGCCCCTCTGAAATGTCCCTGCCAGCTCTGCTGAATCAAGGTCATCCACACAGACTGAGCAGCGAGCAGACAGGTAGGTTAGGACCAAAGGGATGAAGCTGCTGGTCCCAGCCTTCACCTGCCCAAGGGTACCAGAACTGAGCAGGAAAAGTACAGTGGATGTGACAGCTCCCACTCCATCCTCCTGTTTGATCTCCCTTTTTTCCTGAGATGACAGGCAGTGTCAGAGTGAAGGAGCACTGCTCACAAGCTGGGGGCTCCCAGGCCACCTCTTCTGAAAGCTTTTCTGGGGAGGGAGGGAGGCCAGGAGGACAAAAATAAATGCTCCTTGTTCAGGGGACCTGAGAGCGGGTCCCCACGTTGCTCCTGCTTCAGAGCAGCAGAAAATGTTCTGAGAGTTCCTGTCAGTTCTGCTGCATTTTGAAGCTGTCTCACCCCTGCAAGCCTCCAACGCAAAGTGACACTTGTCATTGGACCAACACTGCTCCCTCCTAAACCCTCCAAAAACACTAATCTGGGTAAAGGCAAATGCAAAAGAAAACTCAGAGCTGTAAGTGACCTAGAAAAGGAGATTTTTTTATATATTTTTTTGTTCAGCTCCAGTTGCAATAACAGCACACTGAAAGCTGCGAAATGCTGGGGCACGACAGTAATAGAAGTCATGTAAGTCCTGGCTCAAACTGCAGCAGCAGCTCTTTGCTGGAGAGAGAACAGGCAGGACAGCCTCAGCTGCCTCCCAGATCCCAGGAGGAGCTGGCAGAGCTGGCAATTAGCAAAAGCATCTTTGGCCCTTGGAAACTGAGCGAGTTGGGTGGAAATGAGCTGGGAAGCTGGGAAACGCCCGGTGCTGTGACATCATTTCTAACAACACTTGTGAGGTGCTGATGCCTGAGTGGAGACAAACACAGCAGCCCTCCAGAAATGGGGGAGGAGAGGGGGAGTTCTTTTTATAGCTGCCTGGAAAAAAAACCAAAAACATTTTTGTCCCACAAACAGGATATTCCTGGGAACACCATGGTGAGATGCACCTCACTATCACTTCAAACTGAATTTTAGGAAGCATTTCTTACACAGAGGGTTGTTGAACACTACAACAGGCTTCCCAGAGAGGTGGTCAATGTCTCAAGCCTGTCAGTGTTTGAGAGGAGTTTGGAAAACCCTCTTAATAACTTTTGGGTAGGCCTGAACTGGTTGAGCAGTTGGAGTTGATGATTGTTTTAAGTCCCTTTTAACTGAAAATTCTGTTCTATTCTATTCTATTCTATTCTATTCTATTCTACTCCATTCCATTCCATTCCATTCCATTCCAATGGCAATTCTGAAATTCTTCCCCTGCCCTGTTCCACGTGTCTCATGCAAAACATCTTCAGTCTCCCCCCTCACCCTGAGTTGTTTCTCTTGGGGACAAGCAGCAGATTATCTCCTGGGACTCATCAGTGCAACTTTACTGGCTGAAAAAATCCTTGGGCTGCAACACAGCCACAGCTACGTGTGTGCTTTCCCTGTCTCTGCATTCACACTGGATCTCCATGTCCTGGGCATGTTTAAATTACACCTTGGGCACCAAAAATCCCTTCCCTCCAGGTACCTTTGTGGCTGAAGGTTGATTTTCCCAGCCAGGAGCCAGATCCTGCAGTAATATTGGACACAGGGAGCTCCCTCCACACTCCTTGTGTTGTTTTACCTGCAGCAGCTCTGGAGACACCTTTTTCTGGAGGCTGCCTGCATTTTAGGCATTTGCATCACAGAGTTCTGCCTCCCTCATCACTACCAGTAACCAAACAGTCCCTTGGAACATATTTTAAATGTCAGGAAACCCTCCAGCACTGTTTTGACCAATACATGAGATACCAGGACTGGAAAAGATCTGTCTGAACACAATTCCCAGCAGCAGTGATACATTACTCCAGCTTCAATTTGGGCTTGTATGGAAGATTAAAGGTAAAGATATCCCAGCTGACAGCCAAAAAACCTGCAACAGCTCTTTGACAGACCCCAGCGTAGGTTTATGGGTGAAAAAAATCACATGCATATTGATAATCCCTGGGGTAATCCTGTGCAGTGCCCTTGAAGCTGTCAGGAGCCTTGCTGAGGTTTGAAGGAAGCTCAGCATTCCTTAGGATTTGACATATGAGCTCGATGCACCATTAAATAAATAATAACCACAGCTAAAAAGGAATAGCATTCTCTTGGATCCCAGCTCCTCTGGGCTCCTTTTCTCCCAGTACAGGTCACAGTTAACTTTTATTCAGAGCCCCCAGCAGAGCTGTGAGAGAGGGCAGGAGATCTGGGTTGTGGCTCTGCTCTGCTCCTCCTGGGTGACAAAGGATAAATCACTCCTTGGGTTTCTCCTTCCCCACCTGAAAATGACACAGTTCTGGTTCTGGGGACAGCCCATCACTCAGCAGTGCCATTATGACCCTTTCCATTTGTGTCTCCTTGGCTGGCTGGTGGTGGATTGGATCCATCACCCAGAAATGAGGGGGACTGATGCGCTTCCCACCTGTTTTTGCTGCCTGCACTTCCATCCTCAGCAGCAAGAAAGGCTCTCCTCAAACCTGGGAAGATCAAAGTTCTTGCTGGGTCAGGCTTCAGGCCACCACCATAAAAACACAGAGTGGTTTGGGTTGGAAAGGACCTGAAAGATCATCTCATTCCAACCCCTTTCCACAGGCAGGGACACCTTCCACTACTCCAGGCTGCTCCAAGCCCTGTCCAAGCTGCCCCTGGACACTTCCAGGGATGGGGCAGCCACAGCTTCTCTGGGCACCCTGTGCCAGGGCCTCACCACCCTCACCCTGCCATGCACCAGGCTCTGGCAGAGGGTGAATTTATTCCCTCAGAGACAAGCAGCAAACCCCTTCCTGACATCCCACCAACATTCCACACGTCCATTAACCCCCCTGGAGATGCAGCTCTGGCCTGAGGCAGAAGGGAGATCTGGGAGATGAACACTCATCTTCCAACTGGTCAGCGCTGTAATTGAATTAAAGGATTTGCAAAGCCCTGGAAAGAGCCTTGACAAGTCTGAAAATCATTCTGTTCTGTGAAATTGGGCTTTCTGACCTCGCTGCATCAGTTATTTTTCTGACTGAGGGTTAAAGTGCATCCAAATAAATCTGATGCTAAGGACACAGAGGATTTGTCCTCCCCAGGAGTTTTGCTCATTGCCTTGCAGGACAGCCACTGGGATAATCTGTCGAGCTCCACATTGAGCTGGCTGTCAGAGCAGGCTGGATATTCCATGTTTTTGCTAATCCTCTCTGCCATGGGGCTGAGAGGCCAGGGAGAGCTCAGCTGGGATGCACAGGTTGGTGTCCCGTGCCCTTGCGTGAGCAATCTCACAGGGATGGCCCTGAGTCTCCTCATTCTAGCCCAAAATTCACGTGGTGACACTCCCTGCTGCCCACACCAAACAAAAAACACGATGGGAGCTCCTCTGGGTGACCAGTCTGACCATCAAACCCACCTTTAGATAACCAGTTCTCAGTGATAAACAGGAGTACTTATTTTTGCTCACTAAAAGGAGCTCCTCACTCCCAGATTTCCTGACATTTTGAGGAGCTGTCTGATGTTATTTAGCACAGCAGGCTCAGGGAAAACTGAGGCACGCAGCTTACACTGATTTGCCCAGACACACAGAAAGTTCACCATTAGACAAGGGCTGCATCCCAGCTCTGTGGCCTCTTTTTGCTGCTGTTTTAGCAGAACATTTCATCTTCTAGCATGGTGCACAAGCACTCAGGTAAAAATGAACACAAGTCCTTTTCTCCTTTTTAAAACAGGGCCAAACTTTCCCCATCCCTATTCACGGTGTGCCAGTCCTGGAGCCTTTTCCACCACGTCCATGGATGGACTACCTTGTCCATCCTGCCAGTCCATCACCTTTGAGCAATGGCAGGGGCTCAAGAACCTGCACCCTGACCACTTCCCATGGAGTCCCATCGTGAGAATGAGGTGTCTGGGACTGGAATGGACAAAATAGATGAAATTAGATATTAGGGAGAAGCTCTTCCCTGGGAGGGTGGTGAGGTCCTGGCACAGGTTGCCCAGAGAAGCTGTGGCTGCTCCATCCCTGGAAGTGTCCAAGACCAGGTTGGATGGGGCTTGGAGCATCCTGGGGCAGTGGAAGGTGTCCCTGGCCATGGAAAAGGGTTGGAATGGGATGATCTTGAAGGTCCCCCTCTATTCAAACCATTCTGTGATTCTATGATGAAATTTTAGAAATACAGAATTTATTTTGGTTGTGGTGGATACTGCTGTCTCTGGCTTGCAGTTCAAGGATTCATTAAAAAATGAGGCATTTTAAGAAGTTCATCTGAACTTGCCTCAGTCTTACAAGGAAGTTGAGCAAAGAAGCCTGATGAGGAAACTTCTTGTGTCTTTAACAAAGACACATAAAACATCATCTGCTCAAACATCTACCTAGGGCTGATGGTCTGGGCTTTGTCCAACTCTGGTCCTGAGGCACTTGTGGTCACAACACACCTTCCTCAAACCATGCACAGGCTGCTCTAGAGCCCTCAGCTCCCAGCAAAGCCAATACTCCAGAGGATCCAGACCTGGTAAGATCTGCAGGTTTAGAGACAGATCCATTTGGAAAGTGCTGCTCTGTACCCAGACAGACTTTCTTGTGCCCATAAAGGCAGACTAAATCAATCCAGTAAAGAAGCACAGGGAGATAAAGCGACTCCACTCTGAATTTCACACACAGAGGGTGCAGAGCATTCTGCTGGTGCAGCTCTTTGTGTCTCCTCCGTGCACCTGAGCCTGCCTTGAAGCTGGTTCAAAGCTGCACCCTGTTGCCTGTTGAGTCACTGGAGTTCGAGCACACCAAAATCAGGCAGCAGATTTCCCCAGCCTGCCTTTCTCCCCACACCTCAAAGCCTGGAGCTGTGATCCAAAGCTCTCCACCAGCATACACAGATGCCTGGGCTGTGTTCTTACAGCCTGGATTCCCCTCATGCAACCTGGAGTCAAGTTGGATTGCCACCACAAGCCACCCTCAGCAGCCTGGCATGTCCATGAAGATGGCTCAGGAGAGCTGGCAGGGATGCAGGCAAGACAGGGATGCAGCCACAGAATCATGGAATTGTTGTTGGAAAAGATCCTCAAGCCCAACTCTTGACCCAGCGCTGCCATGTTCACCACTAAACCTCAACCCCAAGTGCCACATCTCTGCATCTTTTAAACCCCTCTGGGGATGGTGACTCAACCACCACCCTGGGCTGCCTGTTCCAGGGCTTGGCTACTCTTTGCATGAAGTCATTTTCCCTAATATCCAATCTAAACCTCCCTTGGTGTGACGTGAGGCTGTTTCCTCCTGCCCTGTCGCTTGTTACCTGGGAGAAGAGATCGACCCTCCCCTGGTTGCCCCCTCCTGTCAGGCACTTGTGCAGAGCCAGAAGGTCCCTCCTGAGCCTCCTTTTCTCCAGGCTGAGCCCCTCCAGCTCCCTCAGCTGCTTCTGATGCTTGTTTGGTTTTTATTTTTCAGAGTACACAGCATAAACACATGTGAACACAGAAACCATCCCAAACCCCACGAGGCTCCAGCTCTCACCCTCAGCTCTGAGCCCAGGCTGGGAATCACATCACTGAACCCAAATCCCCTTCCCAGTGGGAGCATCCTCCAGGTGTCAGTGTCTGGCTTCTGCCAGGTCTGTAGAGACAGTTCATTTATTCCACCCATATTCCCAACCCCTTTGCCAGGAAAGCAAGGGAGCATTCAATTCAGAGCCTCTGAATCCTCTGTCCTCTCCCCTTTTCCCTTCTGTCAAAAGCCATTAAACCCTGCTCTGCTGGCAGGCAGCAGAAGCCCTGAGTTCTCCTGCTCTGCTTCTCCTGCATCCTGTGCTGTGAAAGGCACTGGAGAACAGTCCAGCACCTGCTTTCCCAATTCCATGGACAGTTCTGACCACTGGGAAGCAGCTCAGCAAAGGCCAAAGGAGTTGAACTCCTGTCCCAAAGAGGGATGGACACAGCCCTGTGCTCTGCTGCTTTGTGCTGACAGAATTGGCCACCTCTTTCCTGAAACACCTGGAATCCAGGCAACAACTCCCAGGAAAAGGTGTCCTTGTAACAAGGGAGGTGTCTGACAAAACAGCCCCCTGAAATCTGCCCTTCTTTGTGCTCCCAGCAGCCCCAGAGCCCAGGCTGAGCAGCGACAATTCCTCAGGCCCTGGGTTTCACTGCATTGCCCTGTTTTGTCTGCTCTCACTCAGGGCTAGAAAAAGGCTCCTGGGACCATCATTCCATCTGCCTGGTTGCACACTGCGAGTGCAGTCAGACAGGCTGAATTAAGGGATTCTTCTAACTGGGTTTAACACAGGGGAACTAATGGGAATATTCAGATTAACCTCCCTGCATGCCCCTGTGTAGCCAGCACGACGCTTTCTTCCCTCACTGACGTCCACAAAGCAGTTGGGAAAGGCAGGATTTGCAGCTGAAGATGTGGGGAATTGAGCTGATTAAGGGCAATGGAGCTGGAACAGGGGGACTGGCAAACACCAGCACATGTATGGGGTCACGTGAAGGGCAGTGTTGCTCCCCCACAGCTGGAGTGTTGCAGTAAAAATATATATAATATATAATTGTATAAAATTAATATGTAATAGGTCATTAGTAGAGCCAAAGGGGAGAGCGCTGCCCTGATTTCTCACAGGGTTTTAGGGTTTTAACAGACCACCAGGTCAAGGGAGGTGACCTCTGCTCTGCTCCTCTGAGACCCTTCCTGGACTGTGTCCAACTGTGAGGCCTCCAACATCAGAAGGACATGGAACTGTGGGAGAGATTCCAGAGAAGACCACAAAAATGACCAGGGATTGAGCCCTTCTTCACTGGAGCCTGGCTGGGAGAGCTGGGGTGTTCAACGTGGAAAAAACAAAGTGTCAAGGACATCCTTCAGTAGAGCCCCTTCAGTGCCTAAAGGGGCTCCAAGAGAGCTGGAGAGGGACTTTGGACAAGGGATGGAGTGCCAGGACCAGGGGGAATAGCTTTAAGCTGAAAAAGGGTGGATTTAGGTTGGACATTAGGGAGAAATTCTTTCCAGTGAGGGTGGTGAGGCCCTGGCACAGGTTGCCCAGAGAAGCTGTGGTTGCCCCATCCCTGGAAGTGTCCAAAACCAGGTTGGACAGGGCTTGGAGCAACCTGGGATAGTGGAAGGTGTCCCTGGCCATGGCAGGGGGGTGGAACTGGGTGATCTCTGAGGTCCTTTCAACCCAAACCACCCTGTGATTCTGTGAAGTGTCTGTAGCTGGGGGAATCATTCATCCCTGTCAGCACAGACAGGCTGTGACTGCCTGATCTACAGCTCTGGCAGGGCCATTAATGCTCTGGGTGACAGACAGGGGAAAAGAGAAGCTGTTTCTTGGTTTCAGAAAGCTTTTCTTCAAAAGACAGGCACTGGGAGATGGATTAACTGATGTGATGAGCAAAATTATTTCTGTGGGTTGTTAGAGATAAGACAACTCCTGTGTGACACGGTTCTGGTGGTGGGGAATAGAGGAACCAAGGGAGCTGCATATGCCCTCCTAAGGGAATCAGACATGCAAGGCTGATTCTTGCTAAATAAATCACAAAAAGCCCCAAAAAGCCCAGGAAAGAAAAGTTAATGCCCTTCTCTTTCAACACGTGGTGTGAAGCCCACGGAACTCACACCACATCCTGCTCCTTGTGCTGCCTTGCAAGGACTTTCCTTTTATCCTGTAGGACATGCAGTCAGGAATTCAGACAGCTTGGGATTCTGCAGATTAGACACTGGATATCCCACCCAAAAACCAGGAATTTCAGGCAAAGCAGCTGCACTTCAAGATTCATGGGGTATCTGGACCATAAACACCAAAAAGTACAATTACCCTATGAAAAAATTATACAAACAGTTCCTCCTTCTAGGATATTTTGGAGGCTTCTCTGAGTTATTCCAGACAAAGCAAATGAACAAAAACACCCCAAAAAAACTTGCTCTGACACTTCAAAACTCTCCCAGTGGTTTGTGGCTCTGTGTGACCACCTCCAGGACCAACCCACACCCTATCCCTCAAGCAGTTCCTGTCTGAAAAAATCCCATGAGCAGGACTGTCCCTAGCCTCTGGGAGCTGTAGTTTAGGATACCAGGAGTTTCCAAGCGATTTCACCTTACCCCAGAGCTGAGGCAGTGTTTGTTTTGTTCCCCAAGCCTGACCTTGCTCGCACAGGTCACCTTCCTGAACGGTGAGGTTTGCATTTCCTCAATCAGGTAGGTGAAAGGCTTTAATTACTGGAACTGAGCTTTCCCAAGGGAAGCCGAGGGTGTCCTTGAGTTAAAACCACAGATTCCCGAGGCGCTTTCTCTTCCAAGAGCAGAAAAGCTTTTATGCAAATATTTTGGAAGGTTTGGAAAGGCCCCTTAAGATCAGTTATTGTAATGCCTGGTTATTATAGTGCTTAGTTATTATAATGAGACAGGGAGCAGAGGAGTTGCTTGATGGAGCCAGGTGTTCCCTGTGGGATGAGGGCTCCCCTGGCAATGATCCCTGCTGGATCTCCCTCTCTGTGTGTCTGGGGTTGGATTTCACACCTGCATGGCCTGATTTTGTCTCCTGCACCCTCAGCTGGCTTGGACTCTGCTGTCACCAAGGAGGGGACAATTATGCTCACCTGTTGCAGCCTGATCCCATGTTGCCTCTCCAGATCCTTCAGAGGATCACAGGATGGTTTGGGATGGAAGGGATCTCAAATATCTTCTCATTCCAACCCCCTGCCATGGGCAGAGACACCTCCCACTATCCCAGGTTGCTCCAAGCCCTGTCCAGCCTGACCTTGGACACTTTCAGGGATGAGACTTTTCTGGGCATTCCAGTTTCCAGGGTTCCAACACCACCCTCACAGTAAATAATTTCATCCTAATATCCAATCTAAACCTACTTTATTTCACTTTAAAGCCATTTTCCCTTGTCCCATCACTCCATGCCCTTGTCAGACATCCCACACTTTGTGGTTTTTGACTGTCCCTTTCCATCTCACACCAGTTCTCCTCATTTACCTGATCCCATGTTCAAAGAACACCCAAGCACAGCTTTGATGGCCTGAACCCAGATTCATCAGCCCCATGGGGCAGCGTTGCACCACTAAATAGCCCCACATCTTCCTCTGCAGCCACACAATCATGGAATTGTTAAGGCTGGAAAAGATTATGGAGCTCACCTCTTGACCCACCATCGCCATGTTCACCACTAGACCTCATCCCCAAGTGCCACATTTGTGGACTTTGCCACATTTTTGGACTCTCCCAGGAGTGGTGACTCCACCACTTCCCCGGGCAGCCTCTTCCAAATCCTGACCACTTTCCCAGTGAAGAATTTTTTCCTACTATCCAATCTAAACCTCCTCTGGTGCATCTCGAGGCCATTTCCTCTTGTCCTGTCACTTGTTACCTGGGAGAAGAGACTGACTCCAACCTCATTAAAATGTCCTTTTGGGGAGTTGTAAAGACACATGAAGTGATGCTGTCAGCACCAGTAACAAACCTTGGCTCTGTCTCCCCGTTCCCATTGCCAAATGAAATCCCTGCTGTGCACCAGGGCAAGGCAGGTGAGAAATAAAACTCTGGTGATGCACCAGAACATGAGTACACAACCACGGATTTATTTATCAATTCCTCTCCTGTCCCAGCAGGAGAAAGAGGGAGCAGGAGACCAGATCCTGCCTGGGTTTTCACTTCATCAGGGCTAAGCAGCCAATAATTACTCCAGATGAATACTCTTGGAGGAGAGCCAGAGAATCCCAAATCATTCTCTGATTTCAACTTTCAATTTACCCAGCCCGTGCTAAGCTCATTAATCACACTTGCAGCACCCAACACAACAAAAATTAGTCCCTGATCTTCTCCCCTCTCATTTCATGCCATGAGGAGTTGGGGGCAAGGGAAAGAGAAAGGAGAGGCAGAGGTGCCACCCACGAGTCTCACAGTCACTCAAAGGGGCTGGGATTAATAAATCAAAAATCCATTGTTAATAGTACAAGCTTAAATATCCATCTAAATGCAAATGAATGAGCACTCAAGGGCTCCTCCTCTTTTTTCATTTCCAAGTGCTCTGTTTGACAGCTCCATCTTTGAGGAAGCACATGGTCACCAGATAATTGTCTGATTCTAATTGCAATTTTACAGTCCAACCCTTCATGGGCCATGGATTTTAAGTGGCCTTTAAGGGATTTTGGCATGCTCTGGATGGGATTGGAAGCTCAGGTGGCTGCAGGAACAGGCAGGAGCTCTCATGAGAGGATTGCTCCAGGTTTCCAGCTTCTGAACCTGTTCAGTTACAGGAGGCAAGGGGTTAAATCCAGAGGCTGGGTCACTGGAATCAGGTGGAATTTGGGTCACCAAGCCTCAGGTGGGTGACTGTGAGTGTGGGGAAGCTCCACCTGGCCACCCATCCTTGGAGCAGGAGAAGGGAGGGCAGCAAAAGAGGAATCTTGAGGGGTCTCAGTGTCTTCTGAGAAAGCAACATCACAGCAGGCTGGCTTGGGCTGCACAGGGAATGCAGCAGGGGGAGAACAGGCAGGGGAATGAAGCTGTAAATCCATTAAATTGGTCAGAACTGGGAAATGGGATTCCACAGAACCGCAGAACGGTTCGGCTTGGAAGGGACCTTCAAGAACATTTAATTCCAACCCTTCTGCCATGGACAGGGACACTTTCCCCTCGACCAGGTTACTCAAAGCCCCATCCAGCCTGATCCTGAACACTTCCAGGGATGGGCCATCCTTAGTTTCACCCATTTGCACAACCACCTTATGAGACTGATTGGTGGGAAAACCTCCAGGCCACAGGGAGAGGTGGCAGGAAGGAGAAGATGGGAGCAAAGAGGGGAACCACAAAAGAGTGGCTGAACCACGGGGTTTCCTGGCACAGAGTCACCAATCAGGACCTCTACCACATGCCAGGCAACAAGTCCAGGCTGCAAAAGTTCTTGTTCCATGTAAGAAACAATTACCCAAAATTGTGATCCGAACCCCTTGACAGCTCCAGAGCGCTGTTCAAGTTCGAGGTGAGCAGTCAGGACTGGGGAACAGGGTTTGCATAATTTGCCTTTCATTAGACTTTCCCAGGAGGGAGCAGCAGTAGCAAATCAGCTTTAAAATGTTGTGCAAATCAGCTTTTAAAATATTGCACAAACAGCTTGGCAGCTCCTCTCGCCAGAGCTTGCCGGATCAGCTCTAAGTTTTGGAACATTGTCCGAGCAAAAATCTGCTGACATCAGGATCTGGGGCTTTTCATTGTAAATGTTGGTTGCAAACACTTGCAGGCGTGCACACACACCCTCCAAAATCCCGAAACACAGGAAAAGTGGAGGCTTAGCAGCAGCATTTGCACAAGCAATCTGCTGGGGGGTTGAATTCCATCCTTGGAAACTGAACTGTGGCATTGGTGCCAAGAAATTTCCTGCTCAGCTTTTAGCTCCCATTCTTTGGTGCCATGAGGATGCAGGGATGAAAGACTGAAAGGAATCCCAGCATTTTGCACTCCCAGAGGGACAACAGGCAGCCCAAGAAGCTGCTGAGCCTTCGGAGGAAGAGTGTGGAGCAGCCAGAGCTCCCAGGGCAGGGAGTGACCTGGTCTAAGGGGTTGGAATGAGATGATCTTTAGGATCCCTTCCAACCCAAACCGTTCTCTGGGATGAGGCAGAGCTGATGATGCTGAACTGGGCACTGCTTTGCCTCCAGTTCAGAAATGCCATCCAAACCTCTCAGTCCATGCTCAGCACCGGGCAAAGCTTCATCTGTGTCCTACCAGGCACTTCCCAGTGCCAGCTCTGACAGATTCCTGTGCCCACCTTGTCCCTCAGCCACGCCCAAACTGGATTTTGCTTAGGATCCGCTCAGACTGCAGCTAATTGAATCCAGGTCTGAGCATGGCAGGGAAACATCTCCGTGTTCCTGGACACCACCCTCTCTCTGCTTTTGGAAAGCCAAGAGCAATGGGATGAAGTGCAGAGTAAAAGGGACAGTGGTTCCAGCTCCCACCTTTACTTGCCAAAATTGGGTTGTTGTACAAGTGCTTTAATTCCATTGCAGCATGGAGAAACAACAGATCTAGCAGAGCAGGCCAGCTCCTGAACCTGCCCCCTAGTCCAACCCTCTGTGCTGACACACACACTCTTTGGCATAGAGAAAATATTGTAAAAGCCGCCTTTATTAATTTCTTAAAAGTCCACCTGCATCTCAAGCATCTTCTAACGCTGGAGCAATTTTCACTAGAAGCCAGAGGGACCAGTTCTGCCCTGGGCTAGAACACAGGCGTGATTCCACAAGCAGGGAGGACCTCCGGGTTCTTCAGCTTTGCTTTGTATCCACTCAGAGATGCCAAATTAATCCCAGACCAACAGGAACTGAGCTGAGTGTAAATAAGCTGCCTGCCTCTGTGTGCATATGCTACTTAATGGAGCATAAAAGGACAAGAATGGAATCATTTTTCAGATGCTGCTCGTAATAATAATAAATAATAATAACAAATGCAGGGGCATGTGCCAAATGTCTGAGATCTCAAGGAGAGGAACTGACTGCAAGCAGAAGAGGAGCCAGGTTGGTGCTCAAACTGAGATGCAAAAGTCAGTGAAGTAAAACCACCATTAAATCAAACACTTTGTATCCTTGTCAAGTTCACTCAGGATTTAAGACCTCACTTTCAGAGTGGGTTTTTTTTTTCTTTCTAAGATGCACATTCTTTGACAACTACTCCCCATATGGGATTTATGGTCCCAACTCTTCGTGGTAACTTGGGATTGCTTTTTTTTCCTGCTGGACACAACCACATCACTCAAACCCTCCTGAACAGCACCAGTCATCGCTGGAGTTCTGGCAAAAATCATTTTTCTGTATCGCAGCAGCACAATGCAAAGTTCATATCACCTGAACTTCACCTCCACAGACCATATTTGCAACTGATTTTTTGTTACTCTCCTTATGGTGCATGATTTGGGGTGAGCACTGCAGAGAGCCAAGCACAGCTGTGCTGAGCTCAATCTGAAAACTTCCACAGTCCTGGGTCCCAGTTCATGCACCCTTTATGTGGAAAAATCCAAAACAGCACTAAAAGACAGCTCAGAGAGAAGCAGTGCACGTGTGAAGGAAGAAGCACTCCCCACCAGGGCAAAGAAAATACTGAGTGGAGAGAGGAAGAACTGACACATCACTGCTAAAATTGTGATGATTTCACCCAAAAAAAGCAAACAGACCTGTGAGAGTGAAGAGAAACCCACAGAACTCACCCATCATTTTCATCCCACAGGATGCAGGTCTGGTTGGTGGTTCCCTGCCAGGAGACAAGAAAGGGAAAATAGAAACAAATCAGTGTCGCGCTGTTTGTGGAGTGTCTGGACTGGAATGAAGAACGTGTAAAACCCCTTCCACTGCCCTAAGGATGGGCTGTCTGGGATACACCAGATGAGCTGTCATGGATCTCAAATCTTTGGAATGGCTTTTGCCAGCCCAGGATTGAAAAGGCTGAATAAAATGTGCCTTGGTTTGCTCTGCATCATGAGCACTGCAGAGGGATTTGACTCTGCCTCTTTCCTGACTCAACCCACGGAGATTCCTCCTTATCCCTCCTCTCACACAGAATCCTTTTGCTGCTCCCTTCTGGAAAGTGGATCAAATACAGCCTCTGCTTCTGTGGGACAAAACCACAGCCCTGCAGGAGGGGGTCAGGTGTGTTCAAAGCCCCCTGGAAGAGGTTTGCCTCTGACTCCAGCTCTCTGAGACAGCTTTGGAAAATCCCTCCAGCAGAGTCCAAAGACACAACAGATCTTAATATTCATGTTGTAGAGCCTCAGGAGGGCATCTAATCTCTGCAAGGATGGGCCTTGGGGTATGTAAATGTCCATCCCATAAATCTGCTTAGGGTTGAGCAGAGGAACCTGGAGGGGATTTTTGCCTGCCTTGGAAATCATTGAGGACAACAGTAATATTCCAGAATTAATGGGAACAACCTTTCCCCCTGCCTTTCCCTCCTCAAGGAAGACCATTGTTACATCAAGTTATTTTAATGAGTGCACAATTATTCCTGGGTTGATGATGCCCACAATGAAATGGTGTGAACTGGGGACAAGCATGGCCATGTTCCCTGTGCCAGCAGTGTCACCCTCCTGCTGCTCTGGAAATGAAGTGGGTTTTTTTTTTAGGAAGATTGAAGGGTCCTGCACCAGCAAAAAGATGTCAGGAGCCCATCAAAAGCACCTCCTTCCTTGCACCAACACATTCCTGCCCTGCAGAAGCCAGCAGAGCCATGGGATGGGGCAGGCTCCCAGGAAGCACTTACGTTGTACAGGTGGGAGAACTCGATTTCCAGAGGGGTGAGGAGAGACCGAGGGAATGGCTTCACAGTCACAGAGATGACTTTGGAGTTCAGAACGGTGCTGTTCCTGGGGAGGAGAGAGCAAAGAGAGGATTTAGAGGGATTTTTGTGGAGCAGGGAATCCCATGGCAACCATCACTGGTGGTGCAAGGTTTAGAGCACACAGTGCAGAAGGGGTTGACCCCATTATTATAAAATACCCCCAAAGACATTTGGTGCTGCTGGACACAATCCTCTGCTCTCTGGGCTCCCCTCACAGCCAATCCACATGAATCCCTCCAAAATCAAACCATTTTATGAACCTTATCAAGCCCTAAAGCAACTGGACTTAAGAGTCTGTATCTATCCCAGAAATAAAATATTCCTGGGCTCATTTTCTCTCCCTGCCACGAGGAAACAGAGCTCATTTGGATTACAGTGAGCCTTGTAGATCCCTTCCAGCTCAGAATATTCCATGATTTTACGTGTTTTCCAAAAAAAAAATCATTTTTTATGTCTCCAAGGCTGGCTTAGCCTGCACTGCAGTGAGCCTGAGGCATGGTTGCTTATCCATGGGGCAGCACCTGATCCTGGCTGGAGGCACTGGTGTGTATCTTCATTCCCTGAGGACCAAAAGCAAACAGAACAAGGCCACACCTTTCATGCAGATGTCTAAATGTCTGTGCCCAGAAAAATATTGTAATAAATCTGGCAGATTTGGCTGGAGAGATTGGGCTCTTGGGAGGGGCAACAAGTGAGGAGGTAGCTCCCCTTCCTGAAAAGTCAAATTCTTTGTAGGTACTTCCCTGGACACTGAACATGTAAATACACAGAATTCCCTCATTCTTCTGCAGTTTATTGATGTTTAAATAAGCAGAAGGTCCCCACAAGCAGCAGCTAAAAGTGTTGCCATGAAGGAACTGGTAGTGGAGTGGTAGGTCCAGATCAGGCTGTGGCATCCATGGACAAAGGAAATCCTTCCTTATCCAAATCTTCACCAGATCTGCAGGTACTGCTAAAATCTTTCACTTTTCTCTCTGGATTTTATCTTTCTTTAAAAAAAAATAATTAGATGGGAACGATTTGCACTTGCTTAACAGCAGCTAAAAAGATAGGGTTTAAAAAAAAAAAAGGAGGAAAAAATATTTGGAATTGTCCATGGATGTGTAAGTGGATGCTCAAAAAGCTACTGTTTCACCAACACTAGAGGGAACAACAACATTGATTTAACAGGGAAAGAAAAAAAATCAAAAATGTATCTTTTCCTTTAAAAAAAAAGGAAAAACTAAACCAGAAAAAGAAGAAAAAAAGAATGAAGCGACAAAGCCCAACCATCACCCTGCAGAGGAAAAGTAAAGGAGTAAATCAATGGGAGTAGGCAGCTGTAAGAAGCAAAAAATGGGATCTGCTGAAAGGTAACCACCAGTGCATGTCTTCATTAGAGGCTGTGTGAGGGTCAGTCCTTGGGTCAGCGCTGCTGAATATTCGCGTGAGCAGCGGGGATGACACTGAAACCTCCTTGTGGAGGGTGAGGAGAGGCTGAGAATCGATGCAGCCAACACAGACAGAAAGAGAATTTGATTTTTCAGCTGTTAGGACACAGAAGTCACCGGCGTGCAGACCGTGAAGGGTGATCAGTGGCCAAGAAGCCGCAGCGCAGCCAGAAGTTGAAGGAGGCTTAAAAAAAAATGGAGAGCAACTTTTTACATGGGTAAATAATGACAGCACAAGGGGGAATGGTTTTAAACCACAAGAGGAAAGGTTAGGATTAAATGTTGGGAAGAAATTCTTTGCTCAGAGGGTGGTGAGGCACTGGCACAGGTTTTCCAGAGAAGCTGTGGCTGTCCCGTCCCTGGAAGTGTCCAAGGCCAGCTTGGACAGGGCTTGGAGCAGCCTGGGATGGTGGAAGGCGTCCCTGCCCATGGCAGGGGATTGGAATGGGATGATCTTTAAGATCCCTTCCACTGAGATGAAGCAAAGAACTTCTGTCTGTACCCCCCTTGTCTGGATTCCACTGTGCTGTTTGGTTCAATTTCACTTTGAGAGGGGGAAACAGCAAAGGGAGTTCAAAACAGAGACACAAAATCGATCCAGGTGCGGGAAAACAAACAAAATTTCTCTGTTGGAAGGCATGTCTGACAGTTCCTCACACGTGGGGGGCTTTTCAGTCACCCACCCGAAGGCCAAGTGCCTGGAAGTGAAAACCAGACAAATTCAGCCTTAAAAAGAGAGGCAGGCTCCTGGCAGAGAAGGTAATTAAGCAGCTGAGCAGCTCGTTGGGGGCGGAGAAGGACTCAGTGTCACAGAGAATCTTTTACGAGGAAGATGAGTTGCTTTTCCTACAAGCACGTTGCAGCCCAGTTTCTGGGAAGGAGCCAAAACACGCAGAGATCGGGCTGGAGCAGGAGTTCAGAGGGCTCAGAGGGCTCCTGAGTGGCCAACAAGAGTGTGCAAAGGGCTGTGAGCTGGTTATACCAGGCTGGGGGCTCTCTGCTGTCCGTGTCCCCTGCAGCAGAGTCCAGCTGGGACCAAGCGCCTCCCTGGCTTGGAAAATCAGGTTTTGTGTGCAGCCCTGTCCCAGCTGTCACAGCTGCCAAGATCTGCTGGGCTCTCTGGATCCAAGGGGACAGAGCAATGTGTGACTCAGAGATGGAATTGCTGCTTGGGGGAGGTAAATTGGGACAATTAGGAACAGCTCAGCTGATGCTGTTTGCTGAGTTAAATCTACTTTTTTTTTTCCCTTCTTGGAAGAATCCCTCTACATTAAATCAGAGTGGTCCAATCCAGGGTCTGGGTCCATATTTCTTACTTGTACCCAGGAACAGCTGCTCTCCTCAGTGGTCAGAAATATTTTTTACCCATAGGCAGCTACGTGGTTATTTAACAACATTCTCCTTTTTAATGCTGTGTCCATTTGCACAGCGCTGAAGTAAGAGGTGTTTTACTGCTGCTGCTGCTTTCATTTATCTTTTTTTTTTTCTTTGACTCTCCACAGGTGATTCAAGACTCGAGATTTTTTTAAAGAGGGACTGTCCTTTAATTAAGGAACATCTTAAATCAGCCCTCCCGTGGGAATGCTGTTCGGAAGCTGTGGCTGCCGCAGCTGCTGGTTATCAGAGCTCATTCCTTGCTTGGCCAGAGGAAGCTGAAATACCACTGGATCATTTGAGCCAATGATGTTTATTGCCCTTCTGATCTAATTCCCACTGCTGTAATGGAAGATATTACAGAATACAGTTGGCTGACTTGCTAATTCCTCTCTGCGCTCACTCGGAGCTCTTTTGCCATTGCCAGTGCTAAATCTGGAGGTATTTAAATGATTATCGGTGAGGAGAGATGCCCTGGTGTTTATGGTAAATGGGCTCACGCTAATCAGTGCAGAACAGATTTAGAAGGTGCCTTAGGATGCTTAATTTACTGCCTCAGTACCAGTCATTGGGGAGGGGAAAAAAAAAAGAGCGGGAGGAAAAGGAAGAGGAGCAAGAAAAGGGAAGAGAGTGCCGAACACAAAAGCTTTGGTGCCCGAGGCAGTTTGCAGCAGACATGTGCAGCCAGGCATGCTCTGCTCCCCTCTCTCCTCCCCAGCCTGTCTTCTGCCCTGCTGCTCTCCAGGGCTCAGTGTGGCTGGCAGCTCGGCAAGATCGGGGCAGCTGAGCATCGCCCATCTGTCAGGGCTGCCAAAATCCCTCCTGACCAGGAGGGCAGAGTGAGGTTCTGTTCCTGGAGGGCGAAGGGTGGCAGGGAGGAGTGAGACAGCAGCACTGAGCTTCCACTCCTCGTGTCTGGGGTGCTGCACGTGGATGGGGAAAACATTCCTGCACCTCCGGCAGGCGATGCATGAGCCTGGCCCCAGCTGAACACGGGGTCAAAATATTCCCACTGCAGGTCAAAATCTGTCTCGTTGCACCCAGTGATCTCTACCTTTCCCTGGAGAACCAGTGTTCTGCAGCCAGAGGGATCATCCTGGTGTTGCCCCAGCTGCTCCCCACCCCCAGGCAGCCCCTCTTACCTCTGCAGGGAGAGGATGTTGCCCACGTTCCGGTACAGCACGGTCCCAACCACAAAGACAGAGGAGTCATCCGACACTGCAGGACACCAGAGGAGAGGGGAGAAGACAACAGCACTGAGACAATCAGGGTGGCAGCTGTCCCCACGGGACACCCCAGGGCAGCATTTGGCCTCTGGAGGAGCATGGCCAGTGGTGAAGGGCTCTCTGTTGGGGCATGGCCAATGCCAGCATCACTGCAGCGGGATGCAGTGGCTGCTGTCACTACAGGGAGGGCTCAGCACCTTTGGGGTGACCCAGCATCCCAGATTTCTGCCCTCACCAAGGCTCACCCCTCCCAAATGGTTCTCCCCCATTCAGAAACTCCCAAATTCCTCTGACAGCACCACAGCAGACAAATCTGCAGGGGGAAAAGGTCTCTTGGAGCCACCTTGAGGCCTGTTCACAGCTATCAGGCCATCAGAGAGAAGAGCTGCGCTCAGGCCGACACGGCCAGCGGGAAGGGGAGAGGTCCCACTGCGCCTGCTCTGACCCCAAAACTCATGTGCTGCCTCTGGGGGCTGCAGCAGATCCAGATGAGCCTCTGAATCATCTGTGTGACCTCTGGGCATGTCACTTGACCTACTTCTCCTCTTTATTTTTCCTCCTCCTTCTCCACTACCTCACAGTGCCCAGCTGCAAAAAGCCAGAACTTCCCCTGATAAACCACGAGCAGCAGAGGCAGCCTCGGGGCTGGATTTTCAGGGGGTGAAAAAGCAAGTGGCTGGGTGGAAAGCAATGCTGAAGAAGCCTGGGAAAGCACCAGGTGGGGCTTCTCTGATACCTTGTACTGAGGCTGAGCTGACAGTGTGTCTGCTCCATCACTGCAGGACAGGCACAGCTCGGCGTGTCCATCTTTCTTATCATCAAATTGGGATATCTGGTGAGCACATAACTGGGAGACACTGACAGACAGGCTTGCAGAGCAATTTTGTCACCCAACTGCATAAATCAGTGTTGGCCTGTCGAAATCAACTGTTCAAAGTCAGCTCCCAGCAAGGAGAGGGTTTGGATTTGGTCTCATGAAGCTGCCTGTCTTCATCACTTTGCTCAGGATAGCTGCTCCTGTTCCCAGGGAAAAGTGAGGATCAAAACTAACAGAGCTGGATTTCTGCTGGAATCAGTGAGTAACCCCTCAAAAACTATAGCACAGCTCAAGAGATTGAATAAAACAGTGGCAGAAGAGCCCTGAGTGGTACTCAGGAGACCATGGAGAGGTGAGCACCGCTTGGAAGTTGTTTCCTCAGGGTGGATGTCATGTTTTGTTTGCTCAGTCACTACAGCTCAGGGGCCCTGGAGCAGCTCTGTGTGAGGATGCTTCCAACAGAAATCTGGAAAACAGCTCTATGGGGAGCTGGATACTTTTGGGACAGCCCTCAGCCTCAGAGCAGGATCAGCTCTGTCTAGGTCTGGTCCAGCAATTTGTCCAACAAGTGATTAAAGATTTCGAAAGGTGAAAAAAAAGGTGAAGGCACCACAGCATCCACAAACAAAGTGGGATAACACTCCCAACGTGCCCCAGCTTCTCCTGGGGAGCTCACGCTGTCTGCAAGGCACAACAGAGCACAAGGAGTGCTTGACATGGTCCTTGCTCTGCCCCTGACTCACTGTTTACCCTTGGGGGTGCCACTTGACTGTTCTTGGCCTCAGATTTCCCAAGCTGAAGTGATGGCTGATGCCATCCCCCGCCAGGGAGGCCCATGACAAAATGTCCTGGTGTGACAACTCGAGGTCAAAGGTCTTTTGTAGCAACAACTCAGTCTCCAGCCTCTGTCCCAAGGAAGGGGAAGCCAGCAGCTCTCAAAGCCACGAGTGCCAAAAGTAAATCCCATCATCAATCAGCCCAATTTAGGGTCCTGCTTTTGAGAACTCAGGGCTCAGTCCTGCCAAATGTCATCTCTGCCAAAAGATGAGCACCTTGAGTGTGTTGGTTCCTGGGACTTTCATCCATCAGACCATCCCAGAAACCTCCAGGTGTTTTTCCAGATCTGGCAGTGAGGCCAGCTTGGTTGAGGCACCACCTCCATGCTGGGGCTCCTATCCATGCCCTGATGTGGAGCCTCAGTGATAAATGCCTCTGAGTTTCATTTCTGGGGGCAGGAAATTTCACACAAGGGCCATAAATCCCCAGATCTATCAAAGCTTGTCCAAGCAGCAGACTGAGCTTCTCAGCCTGACCTGCTGACTCACAGCTACTCACCCTCAGATGGCTCCATCAGGTCTGGATCCAGGCTTGGAGGGTACCTAGCACTGTTTGCCATTTTTTTGTGCTTCTTTAGGGAAAGATAAACATCCACACCCAGGCACTAAACCCACCCTTGAATTTCTGTGAGAAGTTTAGTTCAAACTCTTAGTCAGGCCATGTTGAAAAGCCTTATCTGCACTCATCAATGCTTCCACGTCCAAACAATTGTGAGCAAAACCAGCTGATCTGGAAGAGGATTTGAAGACCAAGCAAATGGAAGGGACCACTCTTAGATAATGAAGGGAAAAAAGTGTTGTCTGTGCTGCCTACCTGAGAGCCCTGAAGACAGGATGCTCTTGGAGACAGTGACCTTGTCCTCTGAGTTCTTGGCCCAGTCCACCATTCCCCTCCAGCCTTTCATGGGGAAGGTGATGTCGGTCGCTGCGTTTGCAGGCAGTTTGTGAATACCAAGGACTGGGGAGAAGCAAGAAATGAAACCAGTAAGTGAAACCAGCTTCAATAAATTCCACGTGTGCTCAAGGAAACATGGGAAGCGGTAGTGGGAAATCAGAGAGATTGGATCTTGGGAGCATAGGAGTGGTGCTCACTTGAGGAAATGTCTATGCATGAAAGATAAAAGCAGGGCTTGTGCTTTGCTGAAAGGGTCCTGCCTGCATTAAATCTGGCAGTCTGCTCCAGCACCTTATCTCCAGGAGTGGCCAGCAGCAGCTGATAAGTGTGAGAAAGAACAAGATATCTCTTGGTTTGTCCTCCCAGCAATCAGCTCCTGGCTGCATCTAGATCATCAACTTTAACAGCCACCAATGGACCTCTCTTTTGTGCACTTTCCTAATCCCATCATGAACCCATCTGTACTTTTTGGCTTCTGCAATTTCCTCTGGCAACAAGTTCCACACTGCGATTGTGCACACAGCATCAATCAAACACTGCCTGCTGTTTGCTCGCTGCCTCCATTGGCTGCTGGGCTGTTCTTGTGTTCAAAAAATAAAAGGAAGAGTCTAATTCTGCCCAGTTCATCATCTGTTCTCCATTCGGTACATACCTCTCAGATCACTCTGTGGATCTCTCTTCTTCCTCATGAAATCCCAGCTTCTTTGGAGAAAAGCCACCCCGTATTTATCCCCATCCATGTCTTCCCCCAGACCTTTTAATATCCCACCACCTGCTGCCTCCCTTCCTTCCTTCTCTCCCCACAGCCCAGGTTATCCACATTGCACAGTAATTAACAGCTTTTGGGGGTCTCTCCCCAGCGAGGGGAGTGCCAATGAACTCACCCAGATTGTCCGTGACTTGGTAGGAATCCCGGAAATCTTTCATGCGAAAGCCGATGACATCAATGAAATCCTCCACGAGCCTGAACAGCTCCTTGGCATTTGGCCCTATCTGCAAAGAGAGGCAGAATTTTGAGTAGATCAGATCCTAATGAGAACAGCGGGAGCTGCTCTGCAGGCAAAGGTTTCTGCCCTCACATGTGAACTGGGAGCATATGCTGGGTATAATGGACTGTTATGGAGCTGTGGGGAAGGAGGACTGAGAAATCCTAAGAGGAAGCCAAGAAAAAGAGAAAAAGAAAAAGAAGACAGAAAAAGAAAAAAAGAAAAAGAAAGAAAAAGAAAAAGAAAAAGGCTAATATTTATAATGTTACACTCAGATTGATAGAACTTAGGGTGGAGGGCACGATTTTAAACAAAAGGAAATATTGGAGACTCTCTGGAGAAGAGAATAACCTACCCATCTCCTTTAATAAAATCACAGACATGCAGAATGGTGTGAGTTGGAAGGGACCTTAAAGATCATCTCATTCCAACTCCCTCTATTGAAAGCAACCACACCAAAGGACAATTGTGGTCTCATGTTGAATCCCAGGCAGCCTGATTTTCTCCTTTCCTGTTTCGTTGTCAGGATCTCACTCTCTGAATCATCAAGTTCTTGGTCCCAGGCTGTCCTGGAGTTTCTCTGCCTCATTTCTTTCCTATTTTTTCCTATTTCTTTCCTATTTTTTTCCCCATTGTTAAAGACATTGGCAGTGACTTTGCCAACTTAAGACAGAGCTGTAAACAATAGCCAGTTTTCCAGTGACAGATTCCATAAACTATAATCCACTTGAAACAAGCTCTGCTGACTACCTGTCTTCTCCTCAAAGCACGTTTGCCCACAGGGGCTAAACAAATGCCACGAGAAGCTGAAGAAAAGCAATTCAGCTCCTCTTCTCTTCCTTTTCCACCACTTCCACAGCATTTTCAGTTCCTCACCATAATCCAGACACTCTGAGGTGGCTAAGCGAGCTGGAGGGACAGGTGGGGACAAGCAGGATGGGAAGGAGGCAGGAGGAAGACTGAGCCATGGAGAGTGTGGCCAAGGAGCACAGGGGTGGCCATGCGTGTCTCTGTCTCCCTGTCTATCCAAGGAACCTCGGTAAGGCTAAAACTGTCTCAGGATGAGATTAAAAAGTCCTGCCAGTACAGCAGGTGTGCACAGAAGGAGGAGAACTGAGTGAGGATGCTATTTTTAGCTGCACACTTTTATATTCCATTACAGATTGAAATCACAAGGTCAAACCACATCCAGGCTGCACTGGATGCTGTATTTTAGGTTTTATCGTATAATAGTCGACAAAGGCTCTTCAAAAATCATTGTAGCCCTTCTCTGAATACCTTTATGGGTTGTTTTAGTTTTTATTTTCCTAGAGCAACATCTTTCTGCCTAGGGGGCCACAGGGCATTGGAATATGAGACTGCAATGAAGTTGGGTTTATTTTTAATGAGCAAATTGGGAGCCAAAGGCTTTGTTTTAAAAGAATTGGTTGACCTCACAAAATGCAAGGTGTGATTTTGGACCAGGGCTTTAAGGAAGAAGCACAGAGACTGCAAAAACCTCTGCTGGCATCCCGTTCACAGAGATTTCTGTGTCCTAAAGTCGTGGTGCTGGGCTGTCATCTCAATTCCCACTAGAATACACACCAGGAAAACGTTCTCCCCGTGACGTTCCCGATCCATGTGTAGGTCATGGTGACTCTGGGCTGTGCCTGCCCAGAGGTGCAGAGAGCAGATTGCACAGGGGAAGCCACTGGGAACAAGTGCCACACAGAGCAAGCTGTTTTTAAGGGGATCAAGAGGGTTTCCCTGTTGTCATGACAACTTCACAGTCTCCTCTGCTCCGTGCTGAAATACCTACATGCACCTGGAGACTTGAGACCAAGTATTTGGGCACAGAATCACAGAATCAGGGTGTAGTTTCCTTTGGAAGGGGCCTCCAAGGCCATCTGGCCCAACCCACCTGCTCAAGCAGGGTCACCTTGCCCAGGATCATGTCCAGAATCCCTGGACATGAATCTGGACAGCATCCTGGAGGAGAGGAGAGGAGAGGAGAGGAGAGGAGAGGAGA